>JABCMJ010017480.1:0-29855 GCA_014822125.1 Arbutus unedo
AGTAGCATTCTTGCAAGAGCAATACTACATATAGTACTATAATCATGAAGAAACAAAAATATGGATAAAAATTGGTCTTGATCCATGGTCAAGTGGCATCCCTTTGAATGAAGTGTTGAAAAGTAGTTGGGTGCTACCACTAGTTGGTTTGAACCCAACAAATTACAGACCAAATTCTTTTCCCTGTTGTGAACCCAATCTTTTTTCTTTCTTTCTTTCTTTTTTTCTCTGTTCATGTGAACGCAACCTGAAGGGACTGATCGAGTGTGAGTAATGTCAAGTCAAAATTTGATTAGGAAAAGTCATAATCAGAATCAAGTTAAATCGCAGTTTTTATTTTTTTATAATATTTAATTATGTGAACATTTAAGGTTCTCAAAAATAAATTGTAACTAAACCCATATGAATGGATTATCTACGCATCCTATTTTAAATTGGAATCGAGTTGAACCGTAGTTTCAAATTTAAATATTTTGATGTCAGTGAACACAAGAATTCACAAATTTTATGTCTATACCCATTAAACTGGGTTAGTTATTTATCCGAATCGAGAGTAAATTGAACAGGAATCAAGCCAAACCGTAGTTCTTATTTTAAACGTTTTGAATACATATTGTGGCCTTATAAGCAGGGTCGGCCCAAGGGCAAGGCCCACCAGGCCACCGCCTTGGGCTCCCTATTTTTAGGACCCCAAAATTTAAATAAGTACTAAGTATTATATATGTCAATGATTGTAATAAAAAAGTGCAATGCTTCATTTGTAGGATGTATTCCCTCCACAAATAGGTCAACATTTTAAATCTTCCTGGCCACACATACATAAACCAAAAAAATTTTCTTTCAAAAGGATAAAAGAGACTTCTCTGAGTTTCAAACGCAAGACCATGAACACGTGCAACACTTTTGTTACTACAATCTTTTTTTGGTTTCTTTCCACCAAATTTATTTAATAAAATATAAGCTAGGAATCCGATTTAGATTGAGATGTAAATGTCTAATACGTGTTAAATATAATGCTATTATATACAAGTTTTTTTTTTTTGAGCCACTAATAAAAATTTATAAGCATGTTATATGTTACTATTTATTATTTTATGAAATTTTCTCATCTTTTTCGTTTAACAAATGATCTTATATTTTTCTCATCTTTTTTGTTGTTTCTATTTATCTTTGAAGGTATTATCGTAATAGTTAAAATACTACATATTTGAGAAAAAAAATAACTTAAAGTTGATTTCAGTAGATTTTTCTAGTAGTATCATCAATGATTTTTTATTCTTTTAAAATCACCATTGAATACCAATCAAAAAAATAAAATTTTCTTCAAAAAAATTAATTAATAATTTAATGTCAAAATAGGCCTAAGTAGATTACCAAATAACATTTAAGTGTAATTTTCGACCATTAAAAATAATTTTTGATGGTTTAAATTTTTTTTTAAAAATATAAAAGGCCCCATTTTGAAATTTCGCCTAAGGCCCCAAAAATCTTAGGGCCGGCCCCGCCAATTAGATATCCAATTTGGTTTACCACATGCCCGTGTCATGGTCAGTAATCAATTTAATTATCAACTAGTTAATTTTTCCCACCCAGAAATATTTATAATCTTCCATCCATTTGTGTTTCCCTCCTAACGATATGATCGAGCACTATTACAGACAGTTGCTTTCTTCTACACACTTCGAAAATAGACATCACACTTTGAAATAATTGTTTTCACTCGGCATATAATCTGCGCTTTGTATTGGGAGTGTATCTACAACTATGATTCGTTAGACTTGTAAATTACAGTATTGTTTCTGCTAGTATACATTGTTAAGACGAACGCTATTTGATTTTGTAAATGCCGTAGCAACGGAGTCAGGAATTTCACTCAATGATGGACCAGTAGAAGCGGTCGTCCCTGCAAAGAAAAAAAAATTCTATTATTATATATAAAAAAATGTTTTTCTTATAAAATATATAGACTCACCCTTACTAAATATTTTAGAAAAAAAAAATATTTGGTCTCAAATATATATTCGCCTCTACGAGAACAAATTTGCCTTGAAGGAAAAGGTGTAAACCACAAGCCGTGATCTACCTAATAGGTTTCTGATTTCATGTATAAGCAAACTTCTGGTCTTCAATTTCTGGATTTTGGCATCATGGAAGTTTAGATTACATATATTTTGTTTTTTCGAAATTAATCGAGAATAATTCTGTATAATCCTGTATTTTGATTAGCCCGTGGTGGTAACCCTCTTTGTTTAAGTTTTGACGTTAGCCTGGTGATCTAGGCTTGAAATTTAGAGATATGCTCTCTCTTAGAATTTAAGTTCGAAACATCTCACGTACTATCAACTCTTATAGGATCAGTCTATACATGGCAAAAATTTTAAATTTAAATAAAACTCCCTCGAGTGAATAGTGGAATTGATTCTCAAGAATTAGTGTTTAGTCGGTATTAGATTGGGAGTAATCCCAAATCGACCGAATACCTGGGATATCGAAAAAAATATCCTCCTGCTTTCAATGGAAGCTGCACTTTTCTTCGCCTTGAAAAAGATGAGAAAAGGGAGGTTAATATGCGGGTGGGGGCTGGTGCAATATTAAGGGCTCTGTGGAACCAAACATTAGTCCAAAGGTCAAACCCAACCCCCAACCACTTGTTTGGAACATTTTATTAACTACAATTTTGAGTGGGGAAGAAGGCTCCCATCGAGTTCCCTTTAAGAGCATTGAGTTCGGTTCAGTCAGGACCGATCATAGTTGTTTATATTGTAGAATTAAGAGATTATTCACACTAAAAATCAAATTGATCGGACATCAATAGTTACGTAAACGAAATAGATTTGTTTATATAGTTTGAAACTTCAATTCTCTATTTTCTTAGAACAAATTTGTTTTGTTCACGTAGCTATCGACATCCGATGAACTTGATTCATAAGGTAAACAATCTTCTCAATAAGCACTACAATATAAATAGCCCGGGAAGGGAAGAGTGGCCGAGTGGTCAAAAGCAATAGATTGTAAATCTGTTGAAATTTTTCTACGTAAGCCCGAATCCTACCTCTCCCACTTGTTTGTTGTAGACTTCAGAGAAGAGAAATGAGGCATTCAGCAGCGTGGGAAAACCAACCAAGCGAAGCAAAGCTCTTTCTTTTTTTTGGCCGTGTGGTGAAGTTATTGTATCTTATGTTAGTTAAGAGAGGTTGGCGAACGACTACGATCTATAGATTCCCCATCTATATCCACTCCCAATGAGAATAGACGCGAGTCGCTTCCGGCTAGGCTTGTAATTGTAGTCTTTTAGCTTATATACTGGTCGGCCTTCCTACACGCATGTGCTCGCCAGAATGCCTCATTGGTTCAGGACGAAGCCAAGCCGATACATATGATAGGCGAAGGAAAGACCCCCATTTCATAGCACCAGGGAATGCAAGTTTGATCGAAAATTGGAGAGGAGAGGTAGAAGAAAATACTCAGAATGGATTTTGTAATCTTTGTGCAAGCCATATGCGATCAAAATCACACGTAGGGTAAATTATTTTAAAGGCCCAAGAAAGACTCACAGAAGGGGGTGATTGGAAGAGAGTGGATGCTAAGAGAACTGAAATAGAGATTCTTCCATTGAGAGGAGCAACAAGACCCAGTCTCGTCAGATCAGTTTGTCAGTCCTATCCCTCACTTAGCTACTTAACCACACAATTGTATCAAACCTTTAACTACTTAAAACCACCCCTAAAGGTTTCCCTTCAGGACTTCCTCCAGCATGGGGCCATCCTTACCATTAGGATGACAATGAAACGAACCCTGCATTGCCATTTTCAATTAGTTTTTCTTTATATTGTTTGTTTTTTTTTTTTTACTTCTCATAGAAAACACTACAAGTACACAAACAAAACTAATTCAATCCGTATAAGTTCAAAAATACAGTATCACCATTGAATGTGTTTTCTTTCCTTTTAGAAGAACAACTAAAAATTTAAAAAAAAAAAATTTAATCAGATGAGTCATTATCTCATCATTTAAATAAATCTATAATGATTTATGTATCATCATTTTGTAAACTTATGATTAAAAACTACGCAAACAAAACAATCTGTATCAACAAATCTTTTTTTTAAAAAAACTAAAATACTAAAATTAAGGATTAATGTAGCAACTCCTACTGAAACACAATTAAAAATATGTTTATAGTGTGATAATGTATTAAGAGCAAAATTATGAATTACAATGAAGTATTTGGGGTGAGTTCGGGACGGGTAATAGAATGGAGTTATTTAATACCAATCCAAATTCAAATCCAAAAATACTTGCTCTCTCTTTTCGAATCCAACCCAAATCCGGAAAAAAATATTGAAAACAATCCCCCAATTGAGGCGGAAACAGATGGGTATGGGCAGGGACGGGAAATTGGCATTCCCCACGTACCAGTGCCAGTCCCAATTCCATTAGATACCAAACCGGTGAACTGGACCGAACCGGACTGAAACCGTCCCAAACCGGTCAAAACTGCACCGAAAAACCGGTTCGGTCCCATATATCCCACCAAATATGACAGGCTACACCCCTACTTCCGATACAAGGGATTCGTGATTTTGTTGGTTATCACGCCAGTCTAAGCCGAACAATAAAAAGATTTCACCCCCTACAAAGAGACCTTAAATTGGTGTCCTCCTTTGTTCCCGAGTTTCGTCGTGGATCAAAAACTACTCAGTGAAAGAGTTTCACAATCTATTTGCTGCAACTACACGTGATCCATTCCCCCCAAAAACAACACCTAATAACTACTACTACAGTTTTTCCATGCAAGGATACAGCCGCAGCAGTATGATATATACAACTATGAGAGCACAAGAAGTAACTCAATGTCTGAGACATTTTATTAACTTATATTCAGAAACTTAGATGACATCAACTAGTAAATACAAAATATACAGCATAATTTAGGCAACAAAAATTATCATTTTATCACACTTCTGCACAACCATGATGTTACAAAGAGGAATTCACAGATAAAGATCATGATTTTTTCAACTCATTTTCTGTTTCTTGATGAGTAATATAGTTATTACTCGATGCGGAAGAGTCACCTAGAAACTCCGACCTTAACTGCATCAGCAACCTGCCTAGATAGTTTAGGCCCTCTCCCTCCCGACCTCCTCCCCAAAAGAGATCATGGGGCGAAGCTTCAACAAGTACAGACCCCGCCGTAGAGATGAGCATAGAGTTTAAGTGAGGGTAAAGTGAGAACTTACATTTCAACGCCCTGTACATAACATCAATCTTGACAGACTCCCAATCAGATCTTACCTGCATTTTCACACACGACGAATGTTCAAATTTATATAGCAAACTATATCATATGCCATGATTTAATTTACTTATACAACTTGTGGTGTTGTCAATATACAATGTTCCAAACGTCAAACACCTCGATTCCTGAAAGAATTTCATTGAAGTGGTATTTACAAAATAAAATAAAAAATTACAACTACCATAACACCAACTATTCCAATATCACCAAACATGAAAAGAACAAAAATATTATCGAAGGTATGGAGTCAGTCAATATGAACTATTTTGTCCTCTTCTTGCTCTTTCATTCAAAAACCCTTAACGTCACCACCCTCTCACTTTCCTCTCCCTTCAACCTCCAACTTTGTCCTCTCTTTCTCTCTCTCTAAGTCCATCACCACTATTGTCTCAATCTCCGTCATAAACGACCACACCCCTTCATTGCCACCACCCTTCTTACTTCCTCACCTTCCCCATAAACCTCATCCCTCCACCCACCTACAACTCCCCTACTCAAAACCTTAACCTTTCTACCATAAAAAAGGTACCAATACTCAGTGGCGTGGCCAGGAATTTACCTGAGTGGGGACAGTTATTGAAATACCGACAATGATAGGATTAAAAAATACTTGTATATAAAATTAAAACAAAATATTTGCTAATACAATACAATATAAGTTTTAACACAAGACTATGAGTTTTGGTACCAATACCCAGTGTCATCGCAATTGCTAGAGCTGTGGAGCCTAGGCATCTTCAATGCAGAACAGGTAAAAAAAGCATGTCAAGGTAACATTGTGGCATGGTACTTAAAATGCCAAAATTTAGTAATTTTGCTTCGACAGAAGAAATTTCTGACTTTAATTATCCTCCAATGTCATAAACTCAAATACCATTCGTATGCCAAGCCAAGAAAGAAAGAATGAGACTACTGCCACAATTTGGAAGATTGCCAAACAAAATGCTAAACATGGTTCATCGTCAAATTTTTGGTCATCCCTGTAGTCAAGCACTGCAGAGCTATAAAGATGGTCAATTTTTTTTTGGCATTCGGCATCTCATTGGCCAATACATTGGAATCATTCTAATGTTTCATGAATGAGTGAAAAAGCTGCTGCAAACAAATTAATTAAATCAATGTCTATGGGGGGGGGTGGGGGGGGGTGGTGTGTTGAATCACCATTCAGCTTCCACTGCAACCAACGGCCAATCTTACTCCTCTCAATTGCATTCGCGATTGCAAAAGATGCAAGTTTATCACGTGCACGGTGCAAGACAAACACATGCAGGATGCCACTCAACATCTCTCTCTCCATCATCTGTGGCCGGGCCACAACCCCCTTAGTTGAAACCTTAACCTCTCTTACCAATTAGAGGGTCCCCAATGCCCCACCCTCTCCACCGCCAATGATTGCAAAGGGTGCAAGTCTTTAAAGATGTAATTAGCAAGTATGCCGAGGGTGGCACAAACGGTGCAGGGAATAAGGTGGGGGAGGGGCTACTGGTGCCCGAAAAGAGAGGTGACTTCTATGGTTGCATGTTGGTAGATGTAGGCGTTATAGTGTGAGATTACACTTCCAAGTAAAGTAGTCACGTGGTTCATGCATGTAATATTATTTTTGTTGGTTTCATGTTTTTGATATTTGGATTCTTTATTCCACAAAACTTTAAATATTTTTCGTACATGCCATTCGAAAGAAATGTTCCCTTGAGTTTTGGTTATAACAACAATACATGATTCAAACCATGTTAATCAACTTTCCCTATTGCACCGAGACTACAAAATAAAATTTGTCATTTCAAGAGAAGTTCATTTAAAACAAAGATCTAGAATAGGGTGTGAAAGTTCAAGCCGTACTACCAAATAATGTTTAGTGTTGACTATTCAAACCAGTAAGAAAGTGAAAGTTTTCGCTCTGAGGCATGTTTAGTATGCATTTGTGCATCTACTGTTCCACCTTTAACTATATACATTGTAAATGAATATAAACTAAAGCTTCAGGAGTTGAACTGCAGGAGGAAGCTAAAAATGGAGGCAATAGAGGTGCATTATTCATAGCTCTGAGAGAAACAACTAGAAGAAGAAAAGCCTAGTGTGGATACAGATCAGGTCTAAGAGTAATTAACAGGGCGTTACTTGCAATCTTTTCTTTGTGAGTCAAGGCTCAATCATTTCAGAACCCTAAAATGTTGACCAGTTATGATAATAGCATGTCTGTGTTATAGAGAATCATGGAACTCGATGAACATCGATCTGAAACCAGCACATATATGTGATTTACACAATCAGTACATGACGTTCTACAGAGCCATAGTCCAACAGTCAACCATATCGCATTCACCACCTCTTATTCTTCGAGCAAAGGATTAGCACAATAATTTAAGTTACTCCCAGTTTCCAAGATAAAAAACAAAAGCAAATCAGAGGAAAGCCAATATTTTAATATTTTAAAGCATTACAACGATAACATGCTCCGTCAAGAAAAAAATGTACATCTTGTAAAGGAAACCAAGTCTCAACCGGCTGACAAAGACATGTTTCCATTTCCATCCGCATAAACCTATCTGTAAACCAGACTTTAGCAATGTTTACTATTTTTTGATTAGTCTGTATACACAACTTCCATTGGAACCTAATAAAAATGCCACTGCACGCGTAGATCTCACAAGGCCGCATACAAAATGGTTAATCTGCATATCATAACCCAAAATTCACTCCTTTTACCCAGGTATGGTAGTTCTATGACTTGTATCATTACTCATGAAGAGGACATTTATTTAACCTATGCCTCTGGTTAGCAATCTTTTGTGAATGTAAAACTTTTTCACCCCATCCTAGCAAAAGAATGCTGTATGACAATGAGTACATGAGAGGCATGTGATTGTTGAGCATCACAAACACTTACTTTCTTTAGCTTTTTGTCCTTTTGTTTTTTGTGATAAGTTGATGACATCTCAAACTGATTCCCTGATAGACACTTTTTTAAGAACTTGGGTAGACATTTTTGACAAATGCTCCCAAGTCCCAAGAGATATGTATTGTGATAAGCAGCTCAATTAAATTTCACCAATGCTGAAAAGTTACTAACAATAGCATCCAACAGAATTTGCTATATTTATCTGAAGGTCAACCATTCAGATCAACATTCCGAGTCTGTAACGTTCCATATTCCAACTCATTGATGTATGAGGCCTGTCTTATATGTTGGTCTAGGTTAAATGTGAAGACAACACAAATGATAAATCTTCTATTCAATCAACATGCAAAGATAGTAGGTTAGGCGTGTTAGCATCATCAGCGAATCATGTTAACAATAGGAACGAATAATGATTAATCCAGTAAACAAACAGATACAGATTAACCTGGTAATCTTATTCTATCAAAATGTTATCACTGAGATTCCTCAAACAAGATGCTAATAAGGTAGAACAAACTTCCGTGTTTAACAACACTATAGACATCTTGTGGCAGAACAATCAAATATGTAAGTGGATATAAATCGTTGCTATGGAAAGCTGAAACCATACCAGATCAGGGCTCTGTCTCTGCATTGTCCTTCCCATTCGTGCTGCTTCCTCAGGACTTTTTGCAGATCTTATGCCTTCCACACAATTTCTGGCTGCATGATTATTCACCCCCACAAACTTGTGCGCCTGGATTTGAAAAGAAAAAGATGATGATGATGATAACAAAAGTTGCAACAAACTGATAGAATTTTAGAAATAGATAGTTACCTGATAATAATGCTCCACACTTGGCCAGCTGACGTAGTTGCCACTTTCATCTGTCATTTGAATTGCATGAGGAGAGAAGTTTGAAAAAGCTCCATAAGGATCCCACGTCTTGTAAAAGAATATTATGCTTGATTCATAAGGAGTAACTGTCGGATCAATTGCAGAAGTTTCGTCCGCTGATGGAATAACAGGTGTCAAGTCTGGAACAGGCTGAAGAAATCCACTTATAAGCATGTCAGGTCCAATCTGCAGTTCAAGTATTACAGGTAAGCAACAACAAAACCTGAAAAGGTAGATGGAACATCTTTAACAACCCAGCAGTTTTTGCATAAGAAACTACTGAACAATAAAGTTTTTGAACTTTTCTAGGATATGTAAGACGCCTGTGGTATCAGAAGTGCATAATAATTAAATAAACAAAATAAGAGATTTTGTTAACTTATACCCTAAGGCCACATGTCAAAATGCTTAGAAATGGTTGTACATTGCCCATGAAAGTGTGTGCTTAGAAAATGTGCAAGAAATTTAACCTCTCCTAACCTATGGTATTGGGCACATGTTACCAAGACCTATAAAATAAGACTTCAACTATTAGCATCTTGCTTATTTTCAGATAACAAGATCCCGTTTGAAGGCAGATAATGGATAAAATATCCTGCCTATTTGGTTATACAAATAGACTTTCTCCATTTCTACTCCAATCTGAAGGAAGATAAAAACGGTCCTTTCGTAAATTGGTTAACAATGTGTGGATGTTGAACATAATAGATTTCGAATCTCCTCACTTCAGTTTAGAATCTTTAGATAGTCCAGAGAGTGGCAAAATAAACTGGGAGGAATCTAAACAGGGTTCGCACAGAAAACTAAGAAGAGTATCCATCACAGCCATTGCTGGAGCGGCCTTCCCTTTTCAGCCTTGGTTGAAGCAGTCTCAAAGATGGGCCATTGACATCAAACATCATTTAGAGAATTGATGGGCTGTCACAAAGGCAGCGCAAAGGAGCAGAGATAGCGCCTTTGCTTCTTGGTTTGGAGTATGTGCAAGCAGAAGACAGCATTCCCAGCTCACTAGCTGAAAAACATGGGGGTGTATCATACATGTATTCATTTACTTATTGGTCAAATCAGACTCTTACATCTACCTATTTGTTAATTGATCTGTTTAGGAGAGTTTGGTGTTGAATGTGATCCTTTGGGGTTTGCTAAACTTAGAGAATGTCCCCTTTTTTTCTTTCTAAGATGGGAGCTAAGGCGTTGATTGTACTAGTTCTACATCAATTGCACCCTCATTCTCTTTGTTGCGTTAGAAAACATAGATTTAAAGTAGAAAGAGAAACTAGATGACTAATGTTGCAGAAAAACAGTAAAGGACGCGGCTTCAGGTAATGTGAATCGGCCTCCACACAACAAGAAACAATGAAAATTGTGGTAAGGCTGCCTACCCACCACCTTTCCTACATGCAATTGTAGGCATGAGCATCATACTCTGGTATTCCCACTTTTAAAGGTAACGCAAAATGAATTTTACAACCATTTTTATGGCATTGCAAGGATATTACTCAGTCAGAAAATAATCTTTCATAGTAACCACAAAAATCGACATGAACCTGCTCATAGCTAACGTCAGTTAATTCCAAAGCTTGTGTCATCTCAACCATCCCAAGTTCACTGACTGGTGAAGGTGCATTCTTGCCACCAATAATCTTAGGAGCAACAAATGCATACACCTGAAACAAGAAGTCAAACATATATGAATGACCCCTATGCAAGAAAAATTAGATGGGAGCTGAAACGGGATCCAACATTTTGATTGACCTTTTCTTAAGACTACATGTTTCTCAAATCCATGGTAGATTTACTTGAAACAAATTGTTGCTCCACCACCTTGGCCAAAACCTATGAAGCACGTGTACTGGCATGGGTACTGGTACAATACCCACACGTTGATACGACAAAACTTTGAAAAGTAGGAAAGGGGTACAGCTGCTGGACAAGATGTAATTTTATGATTTGTAAAAAAAAATATATTCTGGGTAATAACTGCACACAAGTGACATGGACAGTCCAACAGAAAAATCACAATTTAACGCCAAAACTTAAGGTACATACATGAGTTAATGATATTACACTAAAGAACCCATAGACCAAAATCAAAACTCTACAAGAAATATAAGCATACAAAAAAAGTATCAATTTAGCTTCAGCTCTTTACAAGACAAAAAAAACTCCCGGATACGGCACGGCAACAAAGAAAAAAAGTCTTGGGTGTCGGTTGGAAAATTCAGTATGTATTTGGTGTACCATGTAAGCATTTAGAAGTACCATGCAAGGTACCGGTACCCAATATGTACGGCTAAGGGTATGATTAGAAGTACCCATGCTATGCAAGCAAAATTATACGGGAACCGAAAACGACTGCAATGTGTTGATATGTACATATTTCCCAGATCCAAGTTTAACTTCTCTGAATCAAATTGTCGCTTAATCACCTTGGCTAAAACAGAAATATCGACACATGTTAACGCGTGCAAATCAAAATCAATTGGCCATGAGACGAAATGCCGCCAAGAGTCATGTATTAGTTATTGGAGGTAATAATTAATCAATGTGGGACAAACTCTAACACTCCCCACATGTGCAGCCCCTCACACTTGTAGAAGTAATCAACGGAAATACACGGATCATAATGAAACAACGTGCACTTAAGACACAAACAATGGCGCAATCAACAAAGAGAATACTGTCCAAATGGCTCCGAAAACCCTAGATCTGATACTATAGTAAAGCATTCAAACTCAAAACCAATTTACAATGGATGGAGAGACCGCCAAGCTCATAAACTAATTTTTTGAGGTAATTATTAATCAATGTGGAACAAACTCTACCAAATGTAATAGTTATCAAATCATAAATAGAAACTCAATCTAAGATACAAAACTAAACCTATTAGTTAGCGTTAACATAGTAAAAGCTCACAGAAGCTGTAGTACTAGAGGTAAATTAGGAAGAATATAACATTAGGTAGCATGCCAATGAAAATAGGCAATAGTAACTCATAGCAATGGCCAATTTAGAATACATACAAACAAAATATATACACTGAAGTCAAAACAAATTCAGGGCATGGAGATAAACAAGTATTCTGAGAAAATATGCACCCTGGAGGATAGTGAATAGTAGTTGAATGCTTACAAGAACATACAACAGAAATACCCACCCTTGTGATACCAAAGAATCAAAATTTCTGAAACACGAAAAATGGGTAAGGATAAAAATCATGGATTGTAAAGCCCACCAATGAAATCATCTTCTCACAAATATCATATAGCTGTTTTGAGTCTATGTGGACTTTGCTCGATTGAACAACTGTATTAAAATGATATGCTTATGCAAAAATTATTACCATACCTTGTGTACAACGCCAGATGAAATTGCAGACGCAGCCAATGTTCCTCCACACTCCCACAAAATTGAAAGGTAACCACGGTCGTACAAGTATTCCATGACATCTTTAGGATTTAATATGTCAAACTCCACTACTTCAACACCTTTGGATGCGAGAAACTTCTGGAAACTCTTTCTGGCACCTCTTTGTGTTGCAACTACCGTGGGCACATCAGCAACATCCCAAAGATTTGCTACATTAGGAAGATTGAGTGTTTGTGACATAACAATCCGCATGGGAAGATGGCCTCCTCCGTGTCTTGCAGTTAATCGTGGATCTGTTTTTGAAGTAAAATTACAACAGCACATAATGAATAATAAACATCTCCTTACATAACTGATATTGAAAATCCATACTATCCATGCGAACCGTATTTCCTCCAACAATAACAGCATCGCTTCTACCCCGTAATTCAAACACTCGACTTCTTGACTTTTTGCTACTTATCCACGATGCATGTCCACTACTGGCTGCAATTTTTCCTGCCATCACTACCAGTTGTTAGTAACTTTTTACAAACTGGTTAGATATTCCACTGAAAGTGCAAAGCTTACCGTCAAGGGTCATTGCATACTTGAGGGCAGAGAATGGAACTCGAGAGGCAGCTCTATATAGCAAAGGAGCATTGACCAAGAGACAGGATTTCAAAGCTTCCTAAAACACAAAATATTAAACGATAGAAAGAATGAATAGGCAATTTATACACAGCCGACTCTATATTACCAGAAATACAACCAAAAAAAGCGGAATTTAGGCAAGATGCTTTCCCCAATGGAAATGAGCATAACACAAGAAGTTGTTGGAGGCTTTTCACAGTATTAGGATTCGTCAGTCAAGTCTGATAAAGTAACTTAGGCTCCTATCACATAACTGCATCTAAAATCTTGATCACAATCAATCTCGATTCAGAATACATGCAGCTACTTTAGCCACTAGAGCTGCAAAACAGGCAATGCTATGCTGGCCTACTTATTTCCGGTCATGCTTTGCATTGTACTAGGCCCAACCCATTTCTTAGCCGCAAGTGTTACTCTCCTTCTCTTCGTCGTCACTTTGTTTGAGACCTTTTTTCCAGTGGCCCAGATTGGTTCTGTTCGGCTTCTTATCTCTCTTACTGCCAATATTCCAACTCGATATTAAGAATGCATTCTTATATGGGAATCTTGGTGAGGAAGAATACATGGAGCAACCAACGGAGTTTGATACTTAGGGGGAGCATACCCAAGTATATTGCCTTCAACAAGCTCTGTATGGCCTCAAATAGTCTCCTAAGGCTTGGTTTGGCAAGTTCAATGAAGTTGTCATGTTGTTAGGGCATGCTTCGTTGTTAGCTAAATCATTCGGTCTTTTCTCTCATATCTGATTGAGGAAAAATATTATTGATTGTTTATGTGGATGACATCAATATTACGGGTGATGATCAACAAGGCCTGGCCGAACTGAAGGAGTTCCCAAAACAACAGCTTCATAGTATTTGGGCAAACTACGATACTTAGATATTTAGGTAGCTCGATCCAAGAACAGAATTTGTTTGCCTCACCGCAAGTATGTCCTGGATATTTTAGAGGAGACTTGCTTATTAGGATAAAGACTTTAGATACTCCTATGGGTCCGAATTTCAAACTGTGTATTGATGAAGGAGAGTTACTTCCCAATCCTGCCCAGTATCGTCGATTTGTTGGTAAGTTGAATTATCTTACTATCACGCATCCCGATATTTGATTTGCAATTAATTTGGGGAGTAGGTTTGTCTACACCTCAAATTCCTCATTGGGAGGCTATTGTTCGTATTGCGAAGCATCTTAAGGCTCATCTAGGACGGGGTCTGTTTTATTGAGCCAGTGGTCATTTACGTATTGAGGCGTATACTGATTCAGATTGGCAAAAGGACCTTCTAATAAGAGATCCACTATTGACCATTGTGTTTTCCTAAGTGGTAATCTTGTGACTTGGAAAAATAAAAAGTAAACCCTTTTTGCGAGATCTAGTGCAGAAATTGAGTACCGAGCTATAACGCACACTACATTCGAGATCATTTAGGGATGGTCCATTCTTGATGAGGTAGGCTTTGGTGTTCAGTTGCCCATGAATATGTAGTGTGACAACCAAGCTGCCATTCACATTGCATCCAATCTAGTTTTTCATGAGAGAACCAAGTACATTGAGGTGGATTGCTATCTTGTTTGAGAAAAAGTGTATAGTGGTGTGATTGCTGGTCTAATTCTCTAATTCCCTAATACACATTTGATTTACATAGTGGTGTGATTGCTAGGCCTATATGCTATCTATGTCGGTGCTTGAGGGGGAGTTTTTAAGTGTTAGCTATTATTACATGTGTTTGGTATTAGGGTGTGAGGGTCCTTTAGTCATTTTACACTCTTGTATTCATTCTTTATATAAACCAAATGTGTATTAGGGAAAATCAATTAATCTTGAACACTTTTTCTTAATTTCTGATTACAAACTCCACTGTTAAGCTTGATGCTAAGGATAGAAAACTAATTCTTGATGTCGGTCATTATGAATGGCTTGTTGGAAAGTTGATTTATCTCAATGTGACACTTCCCTAAATTACTTATGTCACTGGTGTAGTTAATCTGTACATGTATGCACCTTGCCGACTTTATTTCGATGTTTTTTGTCTTGCGCTATCTTAAAAGTTCATCTGGACGAGGCTAGCTATATAGAAACCTCTATTTCTTTATCTATGACTGGCTTTTGTGTTGAAAATTGAGTTGGTAGTCATTCGAATAGGTGATCTAGCTCTCGTTGTTGTACTTTGTTGGAGACTGTGTTGGTACATCACGCAATAGAAAACAAAGCGGTGTTGCTTATCTTGTGTTGGGGCTGAGTATCGTGCTATGACTCATTGCCTCTGAGATGTTATGTGTTGGCACTTTTATTTTGGACTTTGGAATCACTAACCTCTACTCCTATGCAAATGAATTGTGAAAATCAAGCCACAATCTTTATTGCTAACACTCCAAACTCTCCTGAGTGTACTAAGCATCTCAAGGTTGATTGTCACTTCATTCAAGACTTACTTATTGGAAAACAAATTAGCACTCCTTATGTTCTTTCAAAGAATCAATAGGGTGATATTCTCACGAAGCCTCCTCCAAGCCGAACATGTTTGACTTCTATACTTTAGCTTGAGGGGAAGCGCTAGAGTGTTATTTTTCTTTTATTCAGTAACGGTATTCTCGTAATCTTATCTTGCTTTAATGTAAGTAAATGTGGGAGCGAAAAGATTGATTAAGTTCCTAACCAAGTTTCTCGAATCTCTTCTACTTCTACTTCTACTTCTCTTCCAAACTAAACCCTAGTTTATTTTCTATAGTTCAACTAGGTTGATAAGGGTATCTGATTAGCAAATCCCAACAAGCAAAAAAATGCACTATCTTGGCTTAGGATTAAAAAAAGCTCTCTAAAAAATACACACAGACAACTCGACAATGGCTGTGACCTTTGTCACCAATCTTATATGAAGTATCCTCATTATGTCAAAAGAAGACTCGGACATATATCTTTTTCCGGAAAGGAGTCCTATTTCACAAAATTAGGAAAGGACTTCAATGGCATATATGCGACTTGATATAAAATGGGCTGTGTCAGTTGAAAAACTCATAAAAAACTTTTGGGCCTGTGGGAACCAGATAGAAATAAACCAAGATAGCAGACTATGTATGACTATTGTAAGTTGGCAGACAAGCGGAAGTTTCAAGAAATTATGGAAGCAGATACACTTGAATATATACCTCAAATGTTTTACTTTGCAAATCCTCCCCAAGAACATCAACCTGCAGTTCTTCACTTCTCAAGGCGCGAATAGCATTGCCTCGAAGATGTTGCAGAGGATGCCTGATCCCAACAACAACTCTATTAATTCCTGCCTAATGTACACAAGATCAGTTACATGTATCTAAGATGCGGTATGGACCATACAGTACCATTAAGAAATCATCTAAGCATAGTAATCATCGTGAACAAAAGTAGAATCGTACTTATCAACCTATGGTCCATTAGAAAAAAAGGGTCCATTAGATGTATCAAATGATGTTAAAATAACAAACCCTTCCATTAATTAACCAAATTGCTTGGTTTGCCTAAACCTTTTAAGTTTGCTAGTCCTGGTCATTCTAATTCTCTTAGTACAACGTTCACCCTACATACTGCCCCTTAGTTCCTTGGTTGCAGATAAATATCCGTTGTCACCAATACAACTATCATCGGCATGTGATAGCTTTTTTTTTTTTCAACACAAACAAAAACAAAGGATCCAATGCAACTGGAATAGCAAGTAACAAACCCAGGCATTGTGACACAAACTTCTACATCAATGTTTTGGTACCCAGACCTTTACCATACTTACTAGGTTAAGGGTTAGTCCTCCAACTGTTGAGTCATCTATAATTCACGATGATGCCATCATTTGTATCAATAACTAGTTCGAACAAACTAAAATTTATAAAGGACTGTGAGTGCGAATGTCCTATTTTTTGTTCTCTCTATTTATCTTTTGTGTCCACAATAGTCTAGTCTTTTTGCTTCACTAAAGTCTGGCCAAGGTTACAAGATATAACCCCATGTTCTCATCTTGTAGCACTATCTTTTCGGAACACAACTATTATTTTCCTCTCTCTCTCTCTCTCTCTCTCTCTCTCTGTCCTGATATTGTATCAGAGCCAGCAAAGTTGCAGTAGAGCAGCCAATGATTTTCTCCTCCTTCCCACATGCATTGTCAATGTCTCTTCCCTCCAAGCAACTGTAGATCTACATATAGCAGCTGTAGATCAATCTCAGTTTCTCTTCTTTGCAGGATCACTCTTTTCTGGCCTCAGTTTGGGCTCGCCAAAGACTCGCCGAACACTGACTACCTCACTGGAGACTTGCCGTACCCCAAGGACCTACTTTGGGAAGCCTAGCACTTCGAAATATCTGCAATTTCAGGCCCTAATCTGGAGTTTTAGGCCCCAGTCTGCAACGCAGAACAGCTCACCCTTGGAAACCCTTGTCCGACCATGTGCGACCCCAGTCGGCCCTCCAGCGACTATGTACTTTGATTTTTCTCGTCCTCCTGCGATTTCAAGTGATTTTTCTGGAGTTTTCTGCCGTCGCTTGATGTGAGATTGTCCATTTTGAAGTATTTCAAAATTTGAGGCCTTATTTTTTTTATTCGGGCGTCACCCAACATGTTTTATGGTTGGCAATAGTGCTACAGATGCCAAAATTGATTTTAGAAAGTACTTGGGTGATGCTTATTTGTTGGATTAGTGAGATTTAGACCGGTATTTGCCTCCTCCTTGGGTCAAAATTACTGTATCAGCACTGTTACTTCAACCTTTTGGGTTTTATTGCTGTTGTGCAGCCACACTTGCCCTTGTTTTTCACTCACTTTTTACCATCTTCCCATAGTGGATCTGAAGTTGGGGGCACCATTTGGCGTGGTGAGCGTGCTGGTTTAGTCTATATCTTGGTTCCAGTCTTTCATGGCTACAATTTGGTGAATTCAATTACAAGCTTCTTCTACGATCACGACCAGTCACGTTTGCATGGTTATTACACCACAAGTATCTCTCCAACTACATGGATTCTTTATTTTGGTACTTCTCATAATATGACCTCTGATTTATCACTTCTCAATAATCGGATCACTCCTTCCTCCCCTATGATTTATCGCTACGTACTAATCGTATCACTCCTTCCTCCCCTATTACCATTGCCACTACTAACAGATCCCAATAGAAGAAGTTTCTACTGGTTCTATTCTTCCCCTTTCGTCCCCCTTCCCGTCCATTCCGAATGTTATCTATGTTCTACAAGTGTCTCTTAATCTTGTATTTATTAGTCAATTGTCAAATTTCAATTTTGATGTTAAGTTTTCCTCTTTCGGTTCTATTGTGCGGGATCAGAAATCTACTACCTTGTCTTCCTTTTCTCTAAATGAGAACTCTTCCTCTTTTTATCCTCAGGATTGTAGATTAGCAACCAGTGAACGCCTCAAGTGTTTATCTCAATCGAATATTTTGGATAAGTGTATTTCACTGATATCTCCAAATACAACGGATGTAAAACTGCAAAAATGTATGCCTTGGTTTTTTCAAGAGGAAACTTGATTTCCACGACTCCTTTTGCCCTTGCTCATACCAATGTTCGGGACCTTATCCTTCACTATTAAGGATGGATCTTTATACCGTGTCATTTACTAATGATTACAATCGCTTTAGTTGAGATTATCTATTGTCTCACAATTCTGACTAAATTTGCATTTAGCGCACATTTCCAAGTGTTGTTTCTACTACATAAAAATCCTTCATTCTAATTTGGGTGGTGAATAGTTTTCAAGTGAGTTAACAAATTTCTTAGATTCGTGTAGCATCATTCATCCGCCCCCTTGCTCAAATACTCCTCCATGGAATGGTAAAGGAGAAAGAAAACATAAACACATTCTTGATAACACCTAGATCACTTATCTCCTCATATGTTCTCGTAGTCTTTTGGGGTGATGTTGTTCTTACAATAATTTATCTCCACTACTACCCATTCTAGATCTCACCCTATGAAACGTTATATGGCCAAGATCCCAATTACTCTATTACGAGTTTTCGATCCAGCTTGCTTTGTCCTTCCTAGGCTGGAGCATAGTAAGCTTAGTGCACGCTCTGCTCTCTGTATTTTCCTAAGGTAAGACAATATTGTATAGGTGATATGATCTAGTCGCTAAAAAGCTATGTGTCCCATCATGTTACCTTTCTTGAGCAGCTCCGTATTTCACTCATTTCACTCTACTCCCACAACTGCACGTGTATCCCTTTCTTTTTAATGTGTCTTCTGCGCAGTACACTTCTACTCTTGAGCTATCTACTATTTTCACTGCTCTCTTTGCTCTCTCTAGGTCTAGTATTCTCTCATCATATCCTTCAGTGTACCCAAGTTTCTCCACCCCAAATTCCCAGCTCCACTACCTCTCAGCCTACTTTTTTGGACTATGATTCATTTGATGAACATTATTTCATGAACGCGGCCACCGGTAATACTTGTTTGCCTTCTTCCAATCATTCATTTCTATCCCATATACACAGTTACATCGAACCCAAGTTGTACAGAGAAGATTGTGATGATCCGAATTGGGTAAATGTCATGAACGACCAGTTAATTGCTCTTACAAAAACTCACACACAAGATTTTGTTTTATTGTCGGAAGATAAAAATCTTATTGGCTGCGCAAATGGATTTACAAAGTAAAAACTCATTACAATGGTCTTGCTTAGTTGGCAGGGATTTTCCCACGAACATATGATTGATTATGATGAGACTTTTCTCGCGTTGTCAATACAAGCCTCGTTTCACACATTTATTCATGTGGCAACTATGTACCAGGGCGGCAAGAAAAACCAAAAGAACCACTAAACTGATCTGAATTGAACCAACCTCTATGTTCTAGTCTAGATTTGTGGATTAATAGTCTGATTCGAGATTTAGAATTTTGACAACCATGTATACAGTTTGGTTTTTTTGCAATGGAACCGTAGATTAATCGAACCGACTATTCATATATATTATATATACACACACACATGCACACATCTCTCTATAGATATTTTACTTATCAAAATTTTAGTTTTTTAGTAATTAAGGATTTTTTGACATGCATTTCTTTTTCTTGTTTTCTCCCTTGTTATATTTATTTTGTTATCTACAGTGTGGGGGTTACAAATATTCTTCAGTCCAAATCACTCCAGTTACCTACACAAGGAACAACCAATTAGTGCCCACGGGTTCTTTCCAACTTGAGGGCACTCCGATACTAAGTCAGAACTTGAGAGATCAAAACGCAATAGTAACTGCAGAATGAATGATAGTGTACCTGATTAATGGCCTATGATCCTCTATTTATAAGTCATCGAGTACCAAATTTGGTAATAGAATTTCCAAGGTATTTTTCTTATTCATTGATCATCAAATCTCAATATTACCATGTAAGAAAACCTTCCAAATGTGGCGCATTCCCAAACTCAACCACTACCATATCTGCACTTTACTATTTGGGACACGCTATGATTCCAAAAGATCCCAGCCGCCTCATCCGAATGTCAAGTCGGCAATCAGGCATGGCACTGTCCACGCCTATTCCATAATAAGCCCGTTCGGCACAACATGGGCCGAAGCCCCATATTGCCGATGTGGGCCAATCAACATTTTGATATTAATGTGCCAAGATGAACTACGAGACCCGTTCGATTAATGCATCGGCCAGAGCCCCACACTGCTTACACGACCTATGTCCATCTAACCCAGCCCAACCATTCTACCACTGTACTAACTGGGTCGGCCTGATATTTCGGCCCACTACACGTACAATTGTTGCTAACCTATGAAATGGCAAAATTCTTGTAAGTGGATCCATCATTTGCACATTTTCTCAAATTATCTCACTAGATTTCTTTAATCCTTGTTGCAAGTTTTTAAAACTCATAGATATGCATTCTTCTCCCTTCGAACAATAAATGAGAGCATAAAACCGATAGTCCGCAAAAATTATTTTGCACAAGCCAAGTTTGGGGTGAAACCGTGAACCGAACCGAAATCAAAACATGATTGGCAGTTCGGTTCGGTTCTGTCCATAGGACTTTTGGTCAAGACACGGTCCTTAATTTCACAGAACTCTAAAGGTTCGGTCCTTGGATTCCTAAGGAAGCGAACCCGTACGGACTGTGTGCATCCCTACCACAAGCATGTAGTTTAGTTGGATGTTAAAAATTCTTTCCTGAAGTGGTGTTTATATGCATACTCAAGTTTCTCTCATCTCTCTACCCTCGTTTGTCACACTCTCTATAGACTCAAACACTCACCTTGTGCTAGGTATGAATAGTTTCACTCTGTTGTTGTACAAACTGATTTCAAGCCTAGTACACATGATTCTGCTCTTTTTATTCATCGCACTTCTACTATGTTAGTGCTTCTATTGATTCATGTGGATAGAATCATTACGTGTTATAATTTTGCTTCTATTAGTGAAGTAAAACGCCATCAACTTTGCAAATTTGAAATGGAAGATTTGGTCCTCTTTGTTACTTTCTTGGAATCAAAATTGCTTCTTCTCCTAAGGGATATCACTTATCATAGACCAAGTATGAAGACGAAACTCTCCATCGTGCTAATCTTACTCATGATAAGGTTATTGATTCTCCAATTGAGTCACATGCTAAGTTCTCAGCTTCAAGTGTGTTCAGCTTGATGATCCTACAACTGTCGCGAGCTAGTTGGCTGCTACGTTTATCTTACGATGACTCATCCAGGTATTGCCAATGCAAACCACATTGTTAATTAGATAGGTTCGACTCCTTGTTCTACCTATTAGGCTATTGTGTTATGCATCTTGCATTATGTTTGTACTACTAGATATTACTATTTATTTTCTTCGAGCCTATACTGATGTTGATTACGAAGGTGACATCTCTGAGACGAAATCCACCTCAAGATTTTGTGTTTTTCTAGGTGAATCTCTATCTTTTAAAAAAGCAAAAAATAATGACTCACTCTACTGTTGAAGTTGAATACAGTGCAATGGCAACTGCTACTTTTGAAATAGTTCAGCTGCAATGGCCTCTATTTGTATTGGTGTTTCTCTTGCATCTCCGATACCACTTTATTATGATAATTAGCGTATCCAAAATTCAGATTGCACACAATTTAGTTCTACTTGACAAACTCATAATGCTCTCTGTCCTCATATACTGAGTGTGAGGGGTGTGAATGTCCTACACTAACTTTCAACAAAATTTCAAAGAAACTATAAATGTTTATTGAATAATGTAACATACCTAACCATTTTCTAGTCAATTATTCTACCTACTGACAAGAGCAATTAAAAAAAGTCGTCGTCGATTGCTAAAACAAAATTGTTTACAATCAAATATATGTGAAATAGAATCCCCATATAAGTAAACTATACCAAATTGTTATTGCCACAACAAAGTGTTTACATTAAAACATGTGTGAAATAGAATCCCCACATGTCTAGAGAGAGAGAGAGAGAGAGACTTGTGCACAAAAGAAACAAAAGAAAAATATATTCACACTCGAACAATAATGATTATCCATCTGAACTTCATCTGAGTCTCACTTAAGCATGCGCAAAGTACAGAACTGCAAAGAGGCAGAAGGGGAACGGGAAGCAACCCATGTCCAGGAACTGAAGATCGGAAGGAACTTGAGTTGTTTAAAAAATCAGCTTGGAAACAATAGAAGAAGCATTAAAAATAGGGACTAGAGATCAAGATGTACTGTTCCCAGTTTGCTGAAACCTACCAGCCACAATGAGTTAGATGTTTTCAGTTTTTCACAAAAAATACAACTGTCCGGTTAATCTTCTTGTTCACCCTACGAACTTCCCTTGCTACGCTTGAAATGAGGTGCAGGAAAAGCTTAATGGGACTAATTTAAGACCGATTGATCTCAACGACCATAACTCCATGGTCATTGAGATCAATCTTCAGGTTGATCCCCAGAAAATCTAGTTAGCTTCTAGTCCACAAGAATAAATTTTTAACCTGAACTGAATATTTATCGCTGGTTATGCCTTGACACAACCTAAACTTTATATTCTTCAGGTTGGCTTCCATGAACATACGCATTTCTCTCTTTGAACCACTGTCAACTCCAAACGCGAGAAGTTAGAGCTCTGTTACTTTCCTGACTTTCTATATCTATAATGCCTTCAAAGCGGTGATACTTTATTCCAGTGGTTAGAAGCGTCCTTAATGTTCATATCGAGTAAAAAGCTAAGGAAATTAAATTAATGGACATAAACTTGTATGAGAAGACATTCTCAAAAGCAATGATACTAAAACTGTCAAAAAAGGAGCGAAGGATAAGCATATCTTAACATCATGCTGCTTCGTCAATTATATGGATCTGAATTTCAGAAGAAAAATTCTCAATGTGAAAGCTCAGGTTAGCCAAGCATGAGAATGTGGATTTGGGCCTAAGAGTAGCCAGTTTGCATATTTTATGCCAAAGGCTAGCCTGTGTCAAAATTATGACACCCAGCAGTCTGAATAATGGGGAACAGCACTGCAGAAGGCCTTTACAAGAATCTGATTTATGTATCAAGTTTTTGTCTTAAAGTATGACCAAAATAATGCATCAATTGTAAGTGACAGGAGCTGAGTAGTTTCTCTGGTGAAATTGGGAAACTATTGTTGCACTATGGAGAAATTAAAGGTAGATGGTAAAGGTGGTGAGGTTGAAGCAATATTAATGCAAAAGCAGTTACATTCAATGAATTATTTCAACTGTAAGTAAAAAAAAAATAGAATATTTTAGTGGCCAAACAAAATTAAATGAAACGGTTGACGAGGTATACGTTCATGGATACCTTCAAACCAATAATATCGGCAGATCAGCTCCAATGCCCGTCAGAGAGTATACTTATCAAATGAAGGGCTAAACAATTAAACAGTGGTATCAAATAATCGTCTCTTTCACCCAAATTTTGATCATTTGTATGTTGATAGATGGGCAAGTGGATTAATATTAAGACCGAGAAGGCATCTCAGACCCGACAATATGGCCAAAAGGGAAGAAAGGGTGGCAAGAGCATAAGCATATCACTGGTATAACAACTTTTTGTAACTTACAAAGGCTAATACAAATGAATTTCGAGCTAGACACTACCCCCAATAGTAATAATGATTAATGACAAGGAGGGTGAGAGCAGTTCTGCAAAATTGAGTGCACTACTCTGATGTCTGACACTGATGTGTTAACCTTATAGAAGAGGTGGGTACTGATGCTTTGGTGCAAATCCGGTGGTGATGGATGCCGCTATGAAGTGAAGCACCCAAAGCTAGATGCAGGGGGGTGAGTGGTTGGAGTCAATTGTGGTGCCATATAAAAACAGTACGCACTTGATGCAACAAGAAATGCGTGGAAAAGCCCGTTTAGAAAACATCGTGGTTTTGGGGGCAAAATTTTTATTTTAACTGCTAAGGTTGTGGGGAGGTACCAATGTGTTTCAACGCATTCCTTCAGGTTTATCAACTTAAAGGACAAACTAAAGCCCTTGGAAAAAGGATTCATGAATGACATAACCGACCAAAATTGAATGGAACGAAGGATTAGTTTGGTTTGGTATAAAAGTCAACAGTTACGCTTGGATGGCGGGTTGTAAGAAAGAAAGAATTATGATTTGTCCCCAAATCTCACCACTTTTCGTGTTCGTGGGAAGTAACAAGGAACCAAACAACGACCTATACATCCACACCTTCTCTTCAATTTCTCACCTCTTCAATTCATCAGAACAAAACAAGCGCAAGTTCTCTGTTTTCCACTCCCAACAAAACCTCTCTATCCAAAATGACTTGAACAGCTAAAGAGCGCAAAAGCGTACATAGTTTGCTCTTTTACTCATACATTACCTTGCTTGGAAAAATCAAACTTGCATTGACTGTAGTTGTAAACCCATGAAAAGCACTTCCATATTCTTCCGTAAATGCCTAGTCAAATTGTAGCAGTCCAATCTCATACGTAATCCTAATTTATCGACATAGGGATAAAGTGATTTTTGCTTCAGCAAACCTGAATGAGAGCAGAGACAGCTGCGCGGTCGCCGTAGCAGTCACCTGGCTCCATATTGAGATAGGCTGTGGCACCCTTGCACTGGCCGCCGCCGGCCTCCACGGCCTGGACCTCGGCGGGCTTGGTCCCCTGCGCGTAGAGGTATCCCTCCCCGGCCACCCTGCCGGCGGGGTTGACAATCACGCAGCCAAAATTCGGATGGGGAGACGTGAATCCGGCAGACATGTCGGCGATCTCAGCGGCGCGTCGGATGTAAGACGCGTCGAGCGCATGCGAGTTATTTCTGTTGCTGGCAATGGCCTTGCACATAATAGGAGTGGCGAAAGTTCCGAGTGAGAACCCCATCACAACAGACGGAGTATTAACAGGTGTCTGTTTATCAGCACAAACGTAGTAGCCGGAGCGTTCTCTCTCCTTCTTTCTCAAATATCCATACCCCTCTCTCTCTCCACTGGGAGTTTGCTGAGTTCGAGCAGGGCATCCATAAACGGGTCGACCGTGTTGTCCGGAACCTACATCAAGTTTTCCAACCCGATTTGAGAGTACCGTCAATCTTGAAATGGATCCTAACTACCCTTGTTGGTGGCATGCAAAGGAATTTTTATTTATTTATTTTAAATTGTCTTCATATGGTTATTGAGTATTGTTACCGTCGGACCAAAATCTTTGAACGGTGAATGGCATAGCAGTGGCGCATTCAGGATTTTTTGCCGCTAGGGTCACGTATTTTATTTTATATAATTTTGTCATCATATTTGATAAGCAAAAAAAATAAATACAGTCAAACACTAAATAAAAAATAATATTTTTTTATAATATATAACCAAAAAATAATATTTAGTTATAACATATCGTTTCATTTACAACGGACTTGACGATTTTTTATATTTTGAAATCGGTGCATAATAACTTCATTGGTAATGCTATCAATAATCTCTCTCTAAATATACACAATCAAACTATCATGCATCCATTGATTACCCATTCAGTTACGAAGTCGACTCTTCACAATTTTCATTGCAGAAAATGCTCTCTCTACTGTAGCAGTAGCAACAGGTAAAACTAACGCCAAAGTGAGAAACTTATATACTAATAGATATCCTATATCTTTTTTAGTTTCAACCATCTTTCGAGCCAAATTACCAATCCCTTTTAAATTAGAAAACTCGACAATAGAACGTAAATCAATGATGAAATTCTCAAATTGATCTAGAAGTGTCAAAAGCTCAATGTCCGAGAAGTCTTTCGGATAAAATTCAGTAAACCAAATCAACCTTTGTTTGTCAAAACTTGCAAATGAGTTGGATGGATTGAGACATGTAACACAAAGAAGCAACGCATTGTTCGCCTCATTAAATCAATTATTAACCTCTTGGAGTTGTATATCTATGACCGTATTGAACAACTCGACGTGATAGTGATAAGAGATGGTCATTTATAGAGCTCTACAACTTGATCTTCCTTGAGAAACATATTTTCCTTCTATATTATGAACATCAATGCTATTTTTGCCACAAAAAGTATAAACTTCATTCGTCAAAACACTCTACCTACTATCTCTCGTCAATTGGAGTTGTTGCTTCTATACTTGAACTAGTTTTATGGCATTTGCAATGTCTTGATATTTTCTTTGTAATGTCTATGACAACTCATTTGTAACTCCCAAAATAGATTTCATCAAATGTAGATTGAACGCAAACTCAAAAGACTACATTTCCTTCAATAAGCAAAAGGCTTCTAACTTTTTTTCTGAAGTAGATGCATCCTCCACTATTACATCAAACACAGATGCAACACATGTGAAGCAAGCTAAGCAAAGTGTCATAATGTGATCCCCAATGTGTATCACTAGCACGAACAATTAGAGTGGTCTCTTAATTCAGACCTTGGCCATTTGCAATATCATCGTTACTAAGGGTTTCAATAAGTTTAGTAGCTTGCTTCTCCCAAAAGATATCAAGACGTTTGCAAGAGGCTCCAACAACATTTACAGTGTTAGAAACCAAAATAAAGAAGTCAGCAATATGAATATGATTTTTTGCTATCACCACAAGAGCTAATTGAAATTCGTAAGCAAAACAATGAATATAATACTCACATTCATTCTCTTGCAAAATAAGTGCCTTTAGTCCATTGAATTCTCCTTGCATATTACTAGCTCCATTATGATCTTGTCCTCGCAATCTAGAAATGTCCAAGTCATGTATTGAAAATAAGTCTTCAATTGCGATCTTTAATGAAAAAACACTAGTACTAGTAACATGTTTAATACCCAAAAAGCGTTCTACTACACATCCCCTCTTATCAATATATCTTAAAGCAACCGTCATTTGCTCCTTCGTTGAGACATCCCTTGAATCATCAAGGAGAATAGAGAATAACTCATCACCAAGTTCTTTGATTACAGCATTGGTAGTTTCTACAGCAGCAGCATTACAAATATCATTTTGAATACTAGGAGATGCAAGCTTATGATTCTCAGGAGCACTTTTTAGTACAACAGTCTTAACGTCCTCATTTTGCTCTGAAAGAAACTTCAAAAGCTCAAAAAAGTTTGCTTGATTGTTTGAAAGTTCAGATTTATCGTACCCACGAAATGAAAAGTCCTTGTCTCAAAAGAAATCAGACACAATCAATTGATGTTGTCAATCATACCCTATAGTCTCTCTTGGCTTCATCGGATAGCTTAGAGAATACCGTTTTCAATATGTTGTTGTTGACTCAATAAATCTTGAAATTTTTTCCATGCTTGTCGTGAGCACTATTAACACTTCCTTCATGAGTTTCAATCTATCTTTCTTCTTCCAATTCGTAAACCCATCACCAATAAAACTATCACCGCCCCCTTAATTTCCTATTTTAGTATTGAAAAGATAGCATCAAAGGCAAAATGCAACATCTTTTGATATGCTATACTCTAACCAACTACCAAATTCGTCAAACCATGAAGAATTGAATCTTCTTAAAAATCCCAAAAAATCTCTTTGAAGAAAATTATGGCTACAGGGTTGGCAATGACCCTTAAATATAAGTAGGCCCTCCGAACTTGTTCTCGAATATTAGGATCATAACCCATAATCCGAGCTCGTAGCCCAGGATCCACTTGAAGATGTGGTAAATCACTTTCCTTACGACCTTCCTTCGAAGGCGCA
This sequence comes from Arbutus unedo, assembly GCA_014822125.1. Taxonomy (NCBI): domain Eukaryota; kingdom Viridiplantae; phylum Streptophyta; class Magnoliopsida; order Ericales; family Ericaceae; genus Arbutus; species Arbutus unedo. The sequence goes on from JABCMJ010017480.1 coordinate 28,198, forward strand.
TTGTGAGTAGGAGAAGTTGATGGTTCTAAAGGTGCATTTCTTTTAAAGAATCTCTCCATAGCTATAGAAAATATAAAAATAAAAAACGTCAATAAACTTAATCTAGTAGCTTATGAGACTTCGTATTTTTATTTGTGTATCTTTTTTGGGGGGAGTTATCATGAAATATTCATATTTTTATTTGTGTATCTTTTTCTTTCTTTCTAATTATGTGTTTAGTTGATACCCAAACAAAGACTTCCAACAATTTAAATTTTAGGATTTCAAAACTCAAAAGAGTAACTATGTGAAGGGAAATAGCATTAAGGTTGCAAGACAGTCCTAACTCCTAATTGTATATAGGCCAGGAAACTTAACTAGATAATAGATATTAATATGTGGCCTTAGCATGTATATAAGCCCAGGGAACTCAAAGCAGAAAAGAGCAGTAATTTTCTAGATATTTTCAATAACCCATACGTCTGGAAAGTGGAACCCATGATTTTTTCTAAGCACTTCACACTCCATTTGCACTATCTGAATCAGTACATAGAGGAAAGAAAGTTACCTTTTGAACAGGGGGCTGACTTTGGTCTTCAAATGTGATTTTGACTCTTTGAGACTATGAAAAGCAATAAATCTTGAGTTTTCTCAAATGGGTATTGGAATACAACATCAAAGAGGAGATGAGTTTTTGTTCTTGATGAAGATGATGTGATTATTGGCTTGAGATTGCACAAATTGATCTGGACTGAGAAAGAAAATTGTTTTGCTCTCATGAAATGATGGAGAAATGGAAAAAGTCCATCCACTTTCTATTCTTCCTTTTCCAAGTGTACTTTGTTGGCAGCAAAGTCTCTTCTCGGCCTTATTTTCTTTAGTTTTTTTGTGTCTTGCCTTGTCTAAGTAGAGGCTAGAGAGAGAATATTTGAGGGGCAAATTTCAATAATACCAAAAAATAAATGCAGCACTTTTCAAGTCAGTGGGGTGATCCGCCCCTGTGGCAGAGAGCAAAATCACTCATGAGTTTGATTAGAAAAAGTAGTTTTAGTAACTTTTTGTTTCCTCTTTTTCTTATTATAGTTAGTTTTCTTCTTCTTAATCCTACATACTCAGGGCCAGTTCTCAATATTTTAGGACCTTAGTCGAATCATTAAGTTGGGGTCTTTTACATTTACATATAGCATCATAATTTCAAATGATACAAATTGTTCAAAAAAATAAATACATCAAAGACAAAGGCCCAAAAACTACTTTATCATTATAATAACTCAAAATATTATACCAATATGTATACATGACACAAAAACTCTGCAAAAATTAAGTATATCAAAAATACAAAACCATGTGAATATAAATTATTTGTACATCCAAAATTATTCCATAATATACAAATAAGATTTTGAATTTGAGGTGAAAAAATACTTCCAAAACCACCACCACCAATATATTAACATTATACAAATCCCAAATTGCATAAAGAAGCCCCAAATTCCCAAATCACAGTAGCATCAAAGGTGTTGCCGGGAGACTTGGAGTTGGAGGACCACCACGAACACCAATACATAAAGGGTAAATTTCACTTACCTCCCCTAAAGTTGCTGACAAGTACACTGCTCTCTTTTACTTTACAAAATATTTCTTCATGACTCCCCTACCGTGAATGAGCATCCATTGAC
>JABCMJ010017494.1:0-11185 GCA_014822125.1 Arbutus unedo
AGTGACGTTCCCCTAAACTATCATTGTTTTCACTATAAATCAATAACTTACACAAGGTTGGTTTTCTGAGGCCCAACTCCTCTTATACAAATACTCTTACCGATACACGCGGACCGGCAAACCTTACTTGATACATATAGACCAAGCTTCTTGTAATCTTTTCTCAATCCTAGTACACGCAGAATAGGCTTCCACCACTCTTCAATTCATTCTTAGTACACGCAGACTAAGCTCAGAACATCAGTGAGGTGTTGCGACGTGAATAGTATCCACACACACAAATATGACAGTGAATAGAAACTCCTAACTGATATCATAGTGGAAGAGTTCACTCTCTCACAAGGTGGGTATGTGGTGTGTGAAGATATCCCGAAGGATTTACAAGTGAAAGCACACTTCAGACTGTCATGCCTGCAAATTTTCGGCCCCTCATCAATAAAGAATTATCGAATGGGCCTAAATAATTTCTTGACCTAATATGCAACGAAAAATAAAAATTGTTTTAACGGTTGAGACTTATTTAAAAACTCAAAGTCGCCACTTAACATGAAATTTGGATGTGTCAAGTCACCCTCTAAAGTTATTTTTGGTACCCAATATCGCTCTTTCAGTACTTAATTTTCTCAATTAATTTTATTTTATTATCCTTGGCCAAATTGATAAATATCTAGTGATTGACTGTAGAATTGGACGTCGGCTTACGCAATTTAGCTCTCAGTGGGAAAAATATTGAAACAGTTATATGTTAAACTTTGACCGAAATATGATACGCAAACTGGTATATGCACGTCATGTTTCTACTTCTGAAGTGCCAGGTACCTTAAATGCCTGGTAGGAACTTCCAAGTTTAACAATGGTCTGATTCTATTTTATTAATGAATAACGACATTAACCTTTCTTGAAATTGTAATATGCCGTATTGGCCTAAACCAAGTTAACTATTATCACATTTTCATTCTTTTTCCGCTGACTACCTATGTCACCAGCGTTCTGAGAATTTCAAGGTTAATTTGGTGCAAAGTGTAAATGTCGTTCCGATAATCTTTTGAAAAAGCATGACACGCAAAACTAACATAAACTGTCAATTTGCACGACATACTTTAATTTGAGATTATTGGAACCAAAAACCAGAAGACATGGACAGCACAATAGCTATTTATATTTCTCAGTTTTTAGGCAAGATACATATTTGCTTAAATTTATTTTTTTATCTGCAATCCTTCATCCCGGCAGCTACACAAACACTGATGGTCCCATTGTTGAATATAATAAATGTCACTTCGATTATGATAATCTGTTATGAAAAGATATAGCGCACTGCCCGTTAAATTTTATTTTCAAAACACTGTCGTGGGCTACCTATGTCACCCCGTGTGTTTACAGAATTCTGAGATTATTGAAATTTTTAACTAGATGATATGGATAGAGTGTCAGCGTGAACTAATGATCATTATTTATATTACATAGCTATGAAGTAACAATTTTTTGTCTTTTTTATTTTACGTGAAATATAAGGAAGGTAGCAGTAATTGTTACGGAGAGAGGGGAAAGGAGTACAAAATAGAAAAATATTATGGGAATCGGAAAAGGAAAAAAGTTATGAGTTAACTCCGGGAGGTGTCGACGCAATCGAGCGATATGCTGAGAATGTAAATATTAGCTTCAAGGAAATTTGTATAGCGAGGGTCCTAGAATTCTCGTTATAAAAATCTCGCTTAAGTTAAAATCATGAAAAGTACATTCGCATAGGCCAACACCGACTTTTATAATTTTAACTTCGAAAAGACGACGATCTGACATTCTAGAAGTGCGGATTAGAAATCCTGAAAATGAACTAGCGATCCTAGAAGTGCGGACTAGAGATGTAGACACTAGTTTTTCTAGGCGTGATATTTATATTAACAATAAAAAAAGAAGAAAATACTAAAAAAGATGATATTCTGACATTCTAGAAATGCGGACTAGAAATCTCTAAAAATTTCTAAAATTGCGAATTAGAGATGCGAATATCAATCTTTCTAAGTATAATATTTATATTGATAAGAAGAAGAAAAAAAAGAGCAGAAATTAAATGAGCAAAGCAGAAATTAAAATAAAACGACTGTTGTAGTGCTACCTTGTATTAATATCAGAATCTCCCGATTACAAATGAAAAAAATACGAAAGACTAAGTCAAATCATAAATTGACGTAACAAAGGACATTAAATCTCGATGATACCCCGGGATATGCTAAAGCCAAAGTACCTTCGGATCTTTCTGAAATAAAATGGGCAGAGTCTCTACTTGTATTTGGACCAAAGTCTAACGAAAAGGGGTCTAACCCTAATCTCGTTCTAATAGCGGAAGTTTGAAGCTACAAAGCCGGGAACCACCCAACAAAGAACACTCGAAGACTTTTCGAGAGTAAAATACTCTCTGGTTTTTGTATGGGAGAAGAAAAAAAAGTGGAGAGAAAAACTGAAGGAGAAAGAGAGAGCTTCGCTTCAGTTTGCTCTCGGGTTTTTGTATCACCTTTCTGATTTCTGCTCCGAATATTTTTCGAGAGTTTTGGCCAACCTAAGAGGTAAAATTTGATCCTTCGTTTGATAGAAAATCATGTATTTATAGAAAAGACCCTTAGTATTAAGTCACTACCCGTTTGACATTATTTTCATTTGACTAAACCAATCCCAAATTACTCACCACTTGCGCCAAAGATGCGTCTGACTTGCGCCTAAGGTGCGCCTGGTGATGTCATGCTGACATCATCAGGTGCTAGAAATAACTAAAATGCTCCTCTTCATTTGTACGCGCACTGAATTATTGATTTTTGATAAGGGAACTTCAAACAAAATCAGATCGGACCATGGATACAGCCATTGAACTTGTATCGATGAACTAATCAATAATATGTATACCTAAAAATTTAAAAATATCGTCTCGTAAATCATGCATTCAGATCGTGCCGATTGATCACTAATTGCTTTTAAAATATGATTTTTTAACCTACCGACCTCAGATTAAACCCCAGATAGAGTCGTTGAATTTGTGTTGACGCACTAATAAATGATATATACTTCTTGAAGTTTGAAGTAAACAGCTCAGAAATCGTGCTCCCGAGGCCTTGTTCTGAAGAGTCAAAAATTATCAGCGTCGTCTGTTTTTGTCCTTGTCACTGTGAATGGACTTGTATCATTGTACTAATCAACCATGTGAGATTTTTATGATTTGATAAAGTTGTCTTGACAATAGTGTTCCCGAGCCCTAGTCTACGCAAAGACGAAACAACCCTTTGTTTGTCGATTTACTGAATTTCTTCAGGTTTCTTCTTGGAATGTTCAATTGGCCTTCAAGGTATTTCAATCACATCATATTGAGATTATTTATGAAAATTAAAGTGGTGAGTAGCCCTGACTCAATTAGATGTCCCCCCGTTCATACTGAATTAGAAGCAAAAAATTATTTGACCATGCTCCGATCCCCCTCGTACCTTCGAATGTCCTAACTACTTACTGAGATATGCTTAACCTTGACATACATTGTGAAGATGTTCCAGGTTGATTATGTGATTGTGCGAGGCTTGTACTTGCTAAATTGGCCCTTTAGGGACAAAATTATCATTTATACCCAAACTTCGCTGAATTCTCTGAGGTTGCCCAAGTATCATCCAAATTATGTTCAATGGGCCTGCTCAGTAATTAAAAGTGTCTCCAGTGAAGTTCTTTGGTCATCAAATCATCCCATGTGTCTTTGGTTATCCAAGGGCAAAATAGTCATTCTGCGTATAAACTTATCGTAAACCCAATCTGATGGCATGTTTCATGATAGCTTGAGTGGTGGGACAAAATCTGGTATCAACAGCTGCCCCTCTTTGTCTGCTCTTTGTGAAGTGATGTGTAGACAAAGAGAACAAGATGTGGGATTTTGTCTCACCGCAATTGAAAATCAGGTCGTGCTACTCTTATTGTAAGACTGCATTCGACAACGGTTTCGCTCCGAATATCCAAGATAACATCTACCTTGTCTTGAAACTTGAGAGTCCAAGAACTAATTTGTTTGTCTTCCCTCTTTCCGTGCTTTGTTCCAAGTTCTTCAAGACAGTGAATGTAATATTAGCATTCCCTTTGCGCCCTTCAAGGAAACTTTACCCTGAAAATAATAGCTCTGATTTTTATTGGAACTTTGAAATTGGCTAGAACAAAAACTACTTCCAAAAATTTAATTTCAGAAGAATACTTGCAAATCAGAAACTTTTGACTAGAAAATCCTTGAAAATTCGATTTCAAGATTTATAATATGAGAATTTTGAAATTCAATTTCGAAACCGGGATAAAACTCAAAAATCCTCGAAAATTTGATCCCAATGCTTCTGAAAGTGAGATTTTTGAAAATTCGATTTCAAAGCCTGAGTAACATGGGAAATTGATTCCGCTATTGAAAATTTCTTGTAAGTTACAAATTTAAGGTGAAGATTGAAAATCTACTACTAAAAATGAGTGATCTGAAAATTCGATTCCAAAGTGTTGGATAAAACTTGAGAATTTTAAAAATTTGATTCCAAAACCTGAGTGCGATTTTGAAAATTCTTGAAATTAAGGACTTCAAGGTTATTGAGAAAGGACATGAAAGCTACGATTTCAAGCCAAAAATGCCCTGAAAATTACTACTCCATGAAAGATTTCAAAAGTGACTTGGAAACCTTTGGAGCTTACAAGTCCAGAAAAAATTTTGAAAGCTGTGATTCGAAAACTACAATTCCAAACTAAAAGTAAAAAGTTTCTCCTGAAAATGCGAGTCCAAGAGTAAAGTAGAAATGTAAAGATTTCCAAAAATATTCAAGTTCATGAGAAATGCTGTAGATGTAAGAGTTTTCTTGGAACATAAAGATTTCTTAGAACATTCGAGTCCATGAGACAATGCTAAAAATGTAAAGGTTCCTAGGACATACAAGTCCATGGGAGATGTTGAAAATGTAAAGAGCTCTTGAAATATATGAGTCCCTAGGAAATGTTTAAAATTCTTGAAAATTCAATCTTAAGGTTTACGTGATAAAAATTCTTGAAAATTTGATTTTAAAGTTTGTATGAGAAAGACTCTAGAAAATTCAATTTCATGGTTTCTATGGGAATTGAAGATCTGACTTCTAGGTTTAAGTGAGGTTTGAAGATTACGACTCCAAATCGAGAAATTCTAAAAATTCTCGAATATTATGACTTTAAGGTTTTTTAAAGAGGCTTTGAGATTACGACTGTAAGCTAAGAAGTTTTGAAAATTCTTGAAGATTACGACTTCAAGATTTTTTACTGAAACTCGAAAATTACGACTCTAAGCTGAAAATTTTGAAACTCCTTGAAGATTTGACTCAAGACTTAGTTTTGAGAAAACTTTGAAGATTACGACCCCAAGTTCAAAAATTTGAAATTCCTTGAAGATACGACTCGAGATTTTTTTGAAAAACTTAAAAATTACGACTCCTAACTAAAAATTTTGAAACTCTTTGAGAATACGACTCAAGATTTTGAGAAAACTTGAAGATTACGATCCTAAGTTAAAATTTTTGAAACTCCTTGAACATACGACTCAAGATTTTGAGAAAAACTTGAAGATTACGCCCCCAAGTTAAGAATGTGAAAATCTTTAAAGATGCGACCTCGAGGTTTTGAAAAAAACTTAGAAATTCGATTCCTAGTAAAAAATGTTAAATTTTTTGACAATTCAATCCCAAGGTTTTGTTCAAAATCCTTAAAAATTTGATTCCAAGATTTTGTGAGAGACTTAGAAATCCAATTCCTAGCCCAAAATTAAAAAATCTATGGAGATTACGACTATAAGATTTTGATGAAGATTCTTGAGAATTCAATTTCAAGGTTTTAAAAAAGAGACTAAGAAATTTGATTCTAAGTAAAATATCTAAAAATCCATGAAGATCACAACTCCAAGGTTTTGATGAAAATACTTAAAAATTCAATTTCAAGGCTTTTGAAAGAGAGACTGAGAAATTCGATTAGGAAAACTCGAAGATTACGAATCCAAGTCAAGAATTTTGAAACTCCATGAAAAAAGCTTTGAAGATTACAACTCCAAGCTGGGACTTGAAAAGTTCTTAAAGATTAGACTCCAAGTCGAGAATTTTGGAACTTCATGAAGATTACGACTCCAAGGTTTTTGAATTAGACTCAGAGATTGTGACTCTAAGTCAGGAATTGAAAAGTCTTTGAATATTACGACCTCAAGATTTTTGAAATACTCGAATATTATGACCTCAAGATTTTTGAAATACTTGAAGATTACGTCTCCAAGTTGGAACTAAAATATTCTTGAAGATTGGACCTCAAGGTTTTTTTTTTTTTTTTGAAATATTTAGAGATTATGACTCTAATCTAGGAATTAAAAAAAAACATCCTTGGATATTACAACCTTAAGGTTTTCTGAAAGAGTTGAAGATTCCGACTACAGGTTGGGAATATGAAAATCTTTGAAGATATGACTTTAAGATTTTTGAGAAAATTCAAGTTTCGATTCCCAGCTGAAAATTTTGGAATTTCTTGAAGATCTGACCTCAAGTTTTTTTTGGAGAGACTCGAAGATTACAACTCCAAGCCGAGATTGAAACTTCTTAAGGAATACGACCTCAAGATTTTGAAAAAGACCAAGAAATTTGACTCCGAGCAAAAAATGTAAAAAAATTCTTGGCAATTCAATTCCAAGATTTTGTTGAAAATCTTTGAAAATTCGATTTCAAGGGCTTTGAAAGTCAGACTTAAAATTTCGATTTTAAGCTAAAAATCTAAAAATTTATGGAGATTAGGACTATACGATTTTGATGAAAATTCTTGAGAATTCGATTTCAAGGTTTTTGAAAGAGAGATTTAGAAATTCGATTCTAATCTAAAAATTTGAAAATCCTTCGCAATTCAATTGTAAGGTTTTATTGAAAAATCCTTGAGAATTCGATTTCTATGTTTTTGAAAGAGAGACTTAGAAATTCGATTCTAAACCAAAAATCTGAAAATCCATAGAGATTAGGACTCTAAGGTTTTTATGAAAATACTTGAGAATTCGATTTCAAGATTTTTGAAAGAAAGACTAAGAAATCCAATTCTAAGCCAACATTTAAAAATCTTTGGCAATTCAATTCCAAGGTTTTATTTTAGAACTTGAGCAGAGTCTTTGAAAAATTGAATCCAAGACTTTTCATGTTATCCTCCACGTCTCTTTTCACATGGAAATTTTCCTTTGATTTTTTGCCCATTTGCTCTTGCACAGTGTCTGCCTGTCTGTCATCTTCCTATTGACTTATGGGATGCCGCCTTATCGGCTGCACAATGAAAACACTTTTTCAGATAGACCGTCTAGGTCTTGTTGTTTGGAAAATTTGTAAGTCCTGTAGGATTTTCCATTAGCTTCCCTTAGTGCAAGTAAGACTTTTGCAATCCAAGCTCCAATGGGAGTTTGACATCAGGTTGTTGAGGATTGCAATCAAGTGTATGCCTTATCGCGGGGTCAAATCCCTTTTGAGCCACTTCTGAGTAACAACACGAGAAATAGCGACTGCAGCTAAGCGAATCTGACTTTCTATTTGCAAAGTCTTGTTTCTTTTCTTTCTCTTGAATATCTACATCTTTCAATATATGCATCATGCATGGTTAGGTAGCTTTCGTTTCTTTTTTTATTAGCAGACACAAAAAAAAATGTTCTATGAACATGTATGCTTCTTTGCTTTGAAAATTTATTTTAAAATTTGTACTTACTTGCCAGTAGATTATCAGAAATACTTACTGAACAGCAAACAACAGTTTATTGGGGTTTGCCTCTGTCAATCCATGCAGCTTCACAATCTTAGCACAGACGTATCGCATAGCTTGACTCTGATTTTTAATTTCTAAACTCATGGAAACTTAAACTGAGTTTGCTCCACATAGCCTTTTAGATTTCGATCATGCTAACTTGTGCGGACAAATGAATTTAGTTTTTTGTTGTCATTTTTCATTCTTTTTGAGCAATTTTGCCACTACTGCCCTTTTGGGTTTTCATCGGCACCGGCTCTTTTACTTTTTTGCGCTTCAGTTCTCTTTCGGGTTTTGACGTGCCTTGATTATCCATTTTTTCCGTAGCCCCATTTCAGGTCTTTACTACATTGGACTCTGTTGATTTTGCCACAACCCCCTTTCAGGTTTGACTACGCTGACTTAGCTGATTTTGCCATAGCCCCGTTCAGGTTTTGACTATGCTGGCTTTTTATATTTCTCTATTTTTTTTAGGAGTTTGACCTAATTTTAATTAAAATAAACATTCCTTGCACACTTCAATCGAGCATTGATAGAAATTTCATGAGAAAGAGGGAGAGAGAATATCACGTGACATTTGTTTTCTGCATTTGCTCTTGCTTTTGGCTTTCTTTTTTTTGTTGGCAGTGGAGTTATCTTTTGTGCCCCTTATTTTTCAGAATATCCATATAAAAGAATAGAGAGAAAAAATTTCAATGTTCGATGATCAAAATAGTCACTCAGAAAGAAGTGTTTCAATTAAAATTAAATCGAAACAAGTGTTTTGCCTGCAATTGCTCTTTCTTCTAGTTGCCCCAACATGTACCCAGCAATGCTTTTGAGTGTTGAGGCATCGTCCACGATCAATATGAAATTATGGACACATCAGGTTTTGTTGAATTCCTTTGATTTTCATGTGACAGTCAAACTCTCGCCCTTGATAAGTAGACTCATGAATAATTGTCATTTGCACTCGAGCTTTCAGAGTCCTTTTTCAGTTTTTGTGGCGTGAATTTGAACTCTATTCTTTTGGGATAGTTCTGATCTTCTTTGATTATCCTGAGTATAGGATTGTTTTGTGTGAATCTTGAAAATAGATGGTGATGCTTCCCATCATTTGATATTTGTTGATCACTCGAGATAACCAACTGCTTCTTACTGATATCTCCACTCAAATTTGAAACTCCTAAGCTTTCGCTTCTTTGAATTTTGATTCTGTCATGTTTTATGACCAAGCAAACATGTTCTTGTAGTTTTTTGACTATCAAGTGAATTTCTCCTGCTACTATTTCTCCAAATTCAATCATGCTTATTTCTTTTAATGGCTTTTGTTTCTTCAGCATTCGAGTTTTGCCAATTATCAGATGATTCTACCATTTGACCCTTTCTTTTATTGGGAATCCCATCGTTGGTACAAACCAATCTCAGTCCCCATAAGTTTAAAATGTAGTCTGAAGACAAGATCATGCTCGTCTTGTGCTTAAGATTGTTATGTTACTTAGATTAAAATGACAAATTTTAAGATCTCTGAAATAGCAAGTTTTGTAAGAAATTAATTCTTCTGATTGTATAGAGGAGCATGCATGAAAGAAAATAACACAAATTTGATTCATCTATTCAAAGCTAGATATCCACTGCATGATTTTTCATGGAATTGAAAGAAGCTGATTTTCATTTTGAAAGTTTGAAATAACGAAAGCAACAAAGAAAGCATGGATAAAGACTCTGCTTAGGCAAGTCTACCAAAATTTGAGAGCTCTAAGTAGTCTCTTCCAAAGATACATGGATCCTTCAGGATGATTTGAGTTAGCATTGCTACCCTTTGTACTGTCCTCTTTTTTAAAATGGACTTTCCTGTCTTTGACGCTTTCTGTGAAGATGAAATGGTCTCTTCTTGATTCAACAAGATCTACCCCAATCTCATTGATTCTTGTGTAGAGACACAGTCAGGATAATCCTTGATGGGTTGGCTAAAGATTAGTGATGACATGAGGATGGCTGATATGGTGAGGTGATTTTTTTTTGCTTTTTCCTTTTTGCTTTTTTTTGCTTTTCATTTTTTTGAAAAGAGAAAGGATAATGTAGTCTTCTAGCTAGATTAGCCATTCTGACTTGGAAATGGTACGACCACTCTGGGTCGTTCACCCAGCTTCAGGTAGAGCTTTGTTAGTTCTGAGTGTAAAGATCTATGATCCACCCGGTCTGGATTCCATCTTCAATCATTTCTCCTTGCTGGACCATTTCGCTGAAGGATATTCCTATTGAAGTGCAGAACTTCTCATAGTAGACCCCTTTGCAAGTTTGGATGAATAGATGCACATATTCTGAGTCAGCTAGCGGTGGCACCACCTGCGTAGCCAGATTTTTCCAACATCGTGCATAGGCTCGAAAAGACTCTATGGGTTCTTCCTCCATTCTAATTAGAAAAAGTCGGTCGACGACCAACCCTAAATAATGTCCGTATTGTTTGACAAATGCTTGTGACCACTCAACCCATGTTCTGAACTAACGGACACTCCGCCTAGCAAACCATTGTGATGCGGCAATTAGGCTGTGCTGAAATAGCTGCATCATCAGCTTCTTTAGATTTGGATACCCATAAATGCCCTAGCATAAAGTAGGTGTACAAGGATTCTATTGCTCATACGGGTCGTCCATATCTTTCGAAATCTAGTCAGAGGTTCAGCATGACTTTGGCATATGATTTTTGAAAACTGTGAGAATGTCTAGTTCGTATGAGAATGATCCTATACTTTGACTGTATATTTTGGACACTAGCTTGAAGCATGTCAGGACAAAAAATACTAGTTAGCAGTTTTTGAAAAATTTTGTCCTTTACATAATCAACGAGGATTCTCTCCATTTTTTATGAATGTTCCTATCAGGGTTTTGGCTTGACTCTTTTTTTTAGGGATACTACATGCAGCATGACGGCTTGGTTCTTGCTAATGCATTTCTAGCACGATTTTTACGATTTTAAAATCTTAAAACCTCCGACCCTATGAAGGGTACCATCTTTGGTTGGAGTATTCTTTTCGGTGAAAACCGTCTTTGGCTACAAAAAAAGCACCATTGACGATCGTCACGTACTTTGAACCCCCGCCTAATCCTATGGATAAAAATAAAAGGTAGAATGGAGATTGAGAAGAGAGTTGGGTATATTGTGCTGAATGTAATGTATGCATATGCTGAAAATATTGGCAAAAGCGCAACTGAAAGACAACCACAAGAATTATGTTAGTAACAGGCTAAGGATAATTTGCTGAAATTTAATTTGGAAAAATTTTAAAAGCTGAAATCCACTGAAAAGGAAAAATAAAAGGTATGTAAATGGAAACACTCCTTAACTTGCGTTACACCATAACTTTACCCAATGGGATAGGTTAATGGTTTCTGCTAAAAAGAGTTACGATTTGTAAATTCTTTTATTAATCTTTAA
>JABCMJ010017496.1:0-19545 GCA_014822125.1 Arbutus unedo
CAATCTAGTGCGGCCGCTACATGCAACACGTCCGGACACCACAGAAGTTGTGTTCTCACGTCTAGTAACGGTTTGCTCCCCACGATCCCACGGATAACCACCCGCGTTGAGCGTCATGTCCTACTCGACGAACACCTAGCACCATGCCCACGGTGGAGTTGCCGAGTGTTTGTCCTTGATAAAAGGCTTTGTGAACCACTGTTTTCCATATGTGTCAACTGCCATATGTTCAACTCGACCCACACATGGTCGTGCGCACAAAGGCAGGGAAATGGCACACCGTGTAGGCTCGTTAAGCATTCGGTTTGACTATGATTGCGTCGATAAGACTGGCCCAAAACAAGTGAAGAAAGGCCAAGTCTTGAATGATCCCTCGGTCCGGTCCATTGCTGAAGTGGACGGAGTTGAGGGATGTAAATGCCGTAACCCAAGACCACGGAGGTCCGGGCTACTACAAATAGTTTGCTTTTTCCTCTAGACGATGAGAATAGTCATTATTAGATGAATACCATTTCTTTTGAGCTGGTAATGATTTCTCTTCTTCTTTTTCAGGCTTCTAACACCTCCTGGTAGTCCTCTTTTTCCTTCGGCGGAAATAGAATTACAGAAAACTGTTGCCAGTCAGATTGGAAGTCCTAAAGCTCATCCTACTGCAATAAAATCTCGAGTAAGAGTGGTAAGTGGAAACGTTTGTCCCATGTAGCTTTCATAGTTTTGAAGGTATTGGTAGATTTATGGTTGTTAGACTACTATTTTGTTATTTCTCTCATATAGACAGTTGGCCTGGAAATTTAGCATCTAGTGAAATTAATTGTGAATGATTTGTGCCCAATATTGGGAACTACCCGGAAAGAGTTAGAACCTAGGGCCCCCATTTGCCTTAACTTGATTATTCAAAATCAAGTTTTGTCTCTATTCAAATTTTTTTCGTACTTATTATTTTGGCCTCAATTTTTTGTGGATTATTGGTCTATCCCGATGAGACGAATCTAAAAAGTATAAAATTATGTCCAAAAACTAAAAAAAAATCACTAAAGACGACGAAAAAGCACAAAAAAATCCTGTTTTTGGATTATTTTTGTCTTTTCTGAACTTTTTTCAAATTTGGTCCATGATTTATAACTTTTCTGAAAGCTCTCGTCGAGACGAACCAATAATCCACAAAAAATTGACAAAAAACAAAACAATGCAAAATTTTTTCAAATAAGGACAAAATAATAATCAAATAATCAAGTTAGGCCAAACTTAGCTGTATTTCGTCATTTGTTCTCCATAGTAACTGGGGGAGCAACAAGCACTAAATATGATGGCTTATTAAGGGAAAGACGAAGTACTCCAAAAGTTATTGAAGGATGTTAGGATACGATTTCTGTTTTAGGACTTAATGGGTTTAACATCTAGTAAAACAATAACAAAAGCAAGAAATCATAATTTAGCATCAAATTACTGTCACATTCCCTTGCATGTTTAGCTAGTTTTACTTCAATGTTTCTGTCGTCAAATTTGGGTTTACAAAAGCCAAGATCATCAACTTTCCAATTTTTCGTTGGAAAAGAATTACTTCGTAACAAGAAAGAAAATATGCAGGCATGGTGATGAATAATCTTACTTGAGGGGCTTTGTGTTTTCCTAATAGCATCTAACTCAAGAGGTTGTAGAAGGATATGATGTCTTCAGGTCAAAGTTCTTGATCCACACATGTAGTTGCTGCTCAAAAGTAACTTGTTTCCAATCTGATAACTTACTTTATATATACATGGACTGAATATGCCAGAACACATGACAAGTTTTTGTTCTATCATTTGTTAATGCAACTACAGCTAGCAAACCCCCAGTCGGTGCCTGTTGCAAAGAGCAACATAGCATCTAGACACTCAGCAGCTTCATCCCCCGGGTCGAATGCTTCAGTGGGTTCGCGATCAAGACACGCAACGCCAACTGGAAGGCGAACATTGACCTCAGCATCTAAACCAACCATAACCACGGCTGCATCTAAACCTACCTCGACCACTAAATCTTCAAGGTCTTCTACACCTACTTCAACTAAGCATACGGTCCCACCAAGATCCTCTACGCCTTTGTCAAGGACTACTACTACTAGATCCTCAACACCCGCGACTAGATCCACCTTACCTTCATATAAGCCCCCATCTAGGGAACTGGCACCAACTCGTAGACCACAACCCACACCATCAACTATGACGAACATAAATTCATCTGGTCCTTCTGGTAGGTCTCCTCCTTTTTCCTTCGTTACCAAGCCGACAGGTCCCATGACAGGGAAAAAACCAGTGCTGCCACAGCGTGCTAGTTCTCCCGTGGTGAAATCTAGACCCTGGAAGTCTTCAGAGTTTCCTGGTTATTCCTCTCTTCCTCATGGGTCACTTACAACAACTAGGGGAAAAAGGCCTGGAGCTCCTTTTGCTCGTTCTTCTTCCATGGAGCACGTTTCTAAAGATAGGGGCCAACAGCAATTGTGCTCTCCCTCTAGAGGAAGACCGCCTAATCGGGTCAATAGTAGTGGGAGCTCTGTTCCTGCAGTCGGTCGTGTGGATGCTAAGGCTAATCTTAATGCGAGCCCTGGTTTGATTGGAACCAAAATGGTTGAAAGAGTGATAGGTATAAGGAAACTCATGCCGCCTGAGCAAGGTGACAAACATTCTCCTCGGAGTAACTCATCTGGGATGTCTCCATCCCCTGATAGCTCTCGGTTTGGAATAACACCATCGAAGAAATCACTGGATATGGCAATAAGGCATATGGTATGTATCTTTCTCCTCTTAATGGTTACTGTGAACTGCATTTGCTGAAGGCTACAATCCCAGTGATGCAATAATTTTCACCCATTAGAAACCTCCTAATTTCCTTTGTCATATTGGTATGGTTATGACATGGTTCGCTGCATATTGGCTAGTCAACTACCAATTTGCGTCCACTTGAAAGAGTGATTTTAAGCTTAAAAACTATTGATTTTAAGCTTAAAAACTATAAATCCACAAGTTAAGCTTTTAGCTCATACAAAGCCTTTGAATCTGAAGATGCAAATAAACGTAAAACTCAAAGTGTCTGCCTGAATTTCTTACTCTGGGGAAGCTTTCAAAGATGAGGAAATTACAAATAGGAGGTTAGCGGCCTTTACCTACTTATTGTATGGGCTGACTTTTCGCTCAATTGTCTTTTGTCTCTGTAAGTCAACTCTTTCTTTCCAACTGGTTGGTGTATCTGACTCCCGACCGAATGCCACTGCACCTATAAATGCAACTAAAATGGTTGTGGGTGCCTATTATTACTTCTGAATCATGAATTCACAGTTTATTGTCATCTAGGGAGTTGTGTGAGCTTATTTATGAGCTGTTTAAAGCTGAAAGGCATGAACGCTGAAACTTGAAACTGGAACCAACTGGCAACTGCATGAGCACTCCGAATGACTAAAAAGTACTGCGTGCTACATTACTCCTAAATCATGAGCTCAGAATTTACTTTTGTATTCTTCAGCTAGAATGATGTATCTTCCTACGTATTTCAACAAGCACTAGAAAGCCCTTGTTGACGATCCTTTACTCCGACTACATCTAGGGTTCCTCTAACAATGTAATATCTCCCACCGGATAAATCCTTGACCCTTTTGCCCTCTTACTAAGAGTACAAAATGTTTTTGTAAATTATGGCCAATACCACACATATAAGCCGTGATTTTAAATCCAGAGGTTACCTGTACTTTGGCAAATTTACGTAAGGAAGCGTTTGGTTTTTTAGAGGTGATAGTGAAAAAGTTGACAAATAAGTCACGTTCCTCATTCAAGAATCTCTTTCTTTCTTCCACTCAGTCCTAAAGAGTAACTAGGACCAACTTAATCACGTTTCACGTTTCAATTGAACAAGTTCCGTTTTTCATTGAGTCGACGGATATTATGATACTCCTTTTTACAGCGAATGTGTCATACTCTTGAGCAGGATTCAAGGCGGAGGATGATTCCGGGTAATTTACGACCATTGATGACAACTATGCCAGCATCCTCAATGCAGTGTGAAATCGGAATCCGCGGGCAGCAGCACAATTAGTGTTTCAGATTCTCCTCTTGCGACAAGCAGTAATGCTAGTTCTGAAGTTAGTGTCAACAGCAGTGGTCGTCGTATTTTACATGGGAGTGAAGTAGAAAATGATGATAAGAGTGTTAAAGGAGCTCAATCCACTACCAGTGTACGAGGAAGGTGACAGGTGGGTGATCATAACTACTGCCTTTTCTATTTGGGCATGATGGTAGAAAGACACTTGCTTTCCATAGAAAATTTGGCGGGGATAACTTGGTCTATATGATGATTTGAGGCACTCGGCGGGTGTTGAAAAAGTCACTGATTCTTGATGCTGACTTCCTACATTTGGGTGCAATCCGTCCATTGACGGGGACTATTTTAATGATCTAAATCATTTATTTTTTAGCACATCAATCACGTCAAATACCATGTTAATCGGATATTGTGTTATAATATTTTCTTTTTTCAAGATAAACATGTTCCAAAATTATATCAAATAATATCTATCCAATATAATTTTAGAATGATTGTTATTCCCGGTGAATTCTAGTCTCGATTACCAAAATGGACCCAGGAAGAGATTAAAAATGGGCAAATTGGACCGTCCAACACTTCTGAAGAACTGGGGAGGATTCAATCCCATGATTATGAAAGCTAAATGGATTGAATACCTGAGTTTGTGGAATCTGATATTGTTCCAACCGCCTTTGGGGCTCGTATCCTGAACCTACTTTACGATGTCTACTGTCTACATTATACTTGATAATATCATATTAATCCCACTTGCATCTATTAGCTTCCCAACGAAATCGAACAAAAAAGTAGATTCACAAACCTATGAGAATCAGACGAAAACAGGCACTAGTTTTCTAAGTAGTCTTGGTTTTTCCAAGAATTCTATTCTCCAATCTCGAACATAGTCCTATAAAGCTTTTGAAATGCTGATTCCCAAGGCAACGATATGAAAAGGAACTTCCACCTAGAAGGCAAACTTTCAAAATGCAATTTTAGTCCAAAATCGCAGTAAAAAACTCTGGAAAACCGATGTTTTCCTTAGATATACAGAAGCAACATATACATATAAATTAAGCTCCTTGCAAACAGACATTTTGACATGCAAAAATCGAATAGTAACAAAAGGCTACCATGAAACCCTCAAGCAACGGCTACAGCCTGAACAGGGGTAGCTACGGGTATGTCCTTTGGAGGAGGAGCGACAGCAACAGAACCTTCAGCATCCTTTGTGGTGGGTGCTGGCTTTGGAGGAGAAGGCTTCAGGTGCGGAGGTGTATTGTGCTTAAGCTTAATGAGTATCTGCCTCATCCGTGATAGGTCAGTTGGTTTTCCAGGTTTTGGCCCTTGTACCACAACAATGGATGGCTGCTTATCCTGATCTTTCTTTCCTCTCTTCTTTGCTATTGCTGGCACTTCGTTGGGGATGAGGTCAGCAATTGTCTTCCAGTAGTTCTTGTCTGCCTCAGCATGGAACTTCTCTTGGCTGGCCACAAATACCTGAAGTGCATGATACAAAATTATTAGTACGGAGATATTTTTGTTTCACGGTTCACAGCCCGAGGGTATCATGCTTTAAACTTGAAAATAAGTGAACTGGTCATAGGATTCCTCAGGACTTTCATTACCCACGAAGGTATCATTATTCTTTTCCTCCTGTTTTGGCATTGAAGCTTATCTCATATGTTTCCCTCGACAGTATAAAGCTAAGACATAGGCCTTCCCTCAGAATAGCGTTGTTATCTTCTACTATCCATACAATCAAGCCAGTCTATTCTTATAAATATGCATGTATTAAACTCCTGACCAAATAAGTTTCAATAACAATCGATAAAGATTAGAACCATTATTACGTCTACAAGTCTCTCTACCATTGCTAAAAACATATTACGAATAGTTAAAAACAGATTAACTACATGACATTCACCGATGATCAGATTTAGATAGAAATGTTCATTTCGAGGCCCATATCATGTCGTCCCATTCTCTTGGCTACAGGGACTGAAAGATAACCAACTAGATGAACCAAGGTTGCATCAAACTTTATATGTATTTTTCTTTTTCTTTCTCTATAGTATTCCCCTATCTATATGCACTCACATTCAGGATGTTAAGAGGATAGTTGATCACCAAATGCACGGACTTGGGGTAGCATGTCCAAAATACATCATATCAGCGCTTTCCCCCCTGCATAATGGAAATAACTAGAAAAACCTACGACAAGAAAGTGGCAACAGATGCTGACGCTTATGACTACAAATATGCAAAAAATATGTTGATTCATAGATATAAATCAAAAATTAACTGGTGAGACCCTTGAAAACCCCAGAAAAATTTCATATTAATCGATTACTTCATATATTGCAATCTATGTAAGACTGCCGTGGTTGCATTTCATATCTGCTTATGACAGTTGAGAAACCCTAACTGAGCATGGTCAAGTTCGGTCCGGTCAGTCCACATGGCAAGACAACTCCAGTTTGAAATTTTTGTGATACAACATACAACTCACAAGGTTTTATCATAATAAGTACAAATTTTGATAGGCATCCCTATCAAGCCCACGAGTTTGTATTGGTTGGCTCTACATACCAACATTTCCCCCCAATTAACCACCATGTATTCGCACCATATGTTTTCACAAAATGGAAGATAACCGAATAAGCAAGATTTTTTTAGAAACGACGAAATAGAAAATCATTTGGACAAACAAACAACTAAATCATAATAAATTTATAGTAAATGGATACAAGATCTCTATCCTCACCTTCTCTTTTTCCCTGTTAGCAGATTTGTTGGTTTCACAGCTGACCTTTCTTCTACTGTAGAAGTCCACCTTGAAATCCTCTGCTTCCTCAATAATTTGGCTCAACATTTCCCTCTCTCTCTTCTCCTTCTCCTCAAGACGAATTGCATTCAGCCTGAAAATGTTTAAAAGGAACCATGAGTAGGTCAAAATTCTTTCACTCTTAGTCACCAAAGTTTCAGAATTAGTCTAACCCTACCCTCAAAGTAGTAGGTTAAAACAAATTTTGCTAGCACCATGAAACATTTGTTTCTTCCTCCTTTGCTTTCAAAGAATGAAATGAAAACATGAAACTTCAGGAGCTCTAATTATGGGGGTGTTTGTTGCAGCATACGTATTATGCGTCTTCAAGCTTCTTCTCTTTCGAAAAAGGAATCTGTGCCAGTTTATTTGTTATTGTGCTTTTTGGTTTACCAAAAAACTTAGCTAAACAAAATTTGAATCCAAAAGGTCAAGTGTAATGTTTCTACATTCTTTTTACCATGAGTATAGATATAAGAAAGACCCACATAATCACATCATAATACGCGGCAAACCATGAGTGAAACACTACGCCAAGTCAGTTCGTCCATGTGGTGTAAAAACTACTTTTCGCAAGATTACTGTGCCTTTGATAAGACCAGATCCCGTCAAATGTTCAAAACCAGACAAATTTGAAATGATTTTGAATTGCATGGACGCCCACGCCCCAAATCAACAATAGATACGGTTTGGAATAACGTTATTGGATCCAAAGAATGCAAATTTGAAATCAATCAAAAGAACAAAAAAAGGTCTACTGAAGTTAGAAAAAACGAAATTGGAAACCGCAACTCACAATTCATGCACTAAATTACTAGTAATTCCAGCAAATAAAAAGAAGCTCGTCTAAACTACTCGATTAAGTCCAAATTTTCAGAATATAATGAAATTCAATAGATCAAATCACATATCAAAAAATCAATGGAAAGAAATAACCTCCTCCATTCTCTAAGAGCGAAGCCTTGCTCGTGCTCCATCTCCGCCGGTGGCGGCAAAATGGGCCCATCCGACGCCACATAGCCACCGTCGAATGCCATTCCATTCGCTTCCGGCGAGAAAGATGAGAATTCCGTCGGATCGGGCGAGAATCCACCGCCTGAGACGTAGATCGGCGTCTCCCCCCCGACGGCTGAGTCTACGACGGACTCAGATTCGACGAAGTTGGAGAACGAGTCGAAACTACGCGACAGAAGGCGAGGGTCGTAGCCTTGGTACCCGACGTCGTCGTCGTCGAACGACCGAGTTGTGGCGGCCGGTCGCGAGTCGTCGCCGAATTCATCGAACGAGTCCGCAGTGAATGAAGACGCCATGTGGATTGCAGAAATCTTCGAACTCCGAAATGGTCGATCACGCTCCTATTGCTGCGCTTGTGCCTGGGTGTAGTGTAATATATCTTCCGCTGATTCACCCGATGACTTTATGTGGATCCAAAGTCACGTGGGTCGGGTTAAGCCCAGCTGGCTATTACCCAAAAATTACCTTCCCGGGTTTTCTGTATACTGTCCTATTGGGCCACCTTTAGCCCAGTTTGTTGTCTTTTTCATTTTAGGGAAATGAGGTAGTTTGACCCGATTTGGACTTTTTTCTTTTGAATTTTGTGTTTTGTATGGATTATTAGTTCGTTTTAACAAGAAATTTTATAAAATTTAAAAATTATGAATCAAATTTAAAAAAATTAAAAATGCAAAAAAATCTAAGAACATAATTCATTTTGACTTTCTATCAATACATTTGACTTTCCAAGCAAAGTTAGGGCATGTTCCGAGCAAAGTAAGGGCATAATTTGGCAGCCCGTGCAAACACATACGTGGTGCGATCTTGTACTGTTTGGACTGTTGAACTTATATCAATGAAGAATATGCATTGGTGCGGTCTTTGTACTTTTTTTCCGTATAATTTTGACAAAGACTTTATTATAGTGTATATCTAGTTTGATTCTGACGCTCTAAAACAAAATTAATTTTAAACTACCACATACCTCAACTATGAAGGTGCAACTTCTTTTTTCATATATTCAATTTTAAATCTAAAACCCTTCTAATGGAAGAAAAGTGCGGATCATATTTCCTACATGGTTTAAAATTAATTATTATGATTCTTAACTACCAAAGAAATCAACAATTGATGGTTCAAAATTTTAAAAGACATGGTAGATATAGTAGATTATGAAATTTATTATAGAGAATAAATAATTTGTTTGAATATTTCTTTAAGAATGAGAATATAGTAGATATGAATAGGTAGTTGATATTTTTTTAATTAATAATTATATTCTCAAAATCAATAATAGTATTTACATTAATACAATAGAGATAAAAAGGAGATAAGATATGAATAAGTAGATGAGTCATATAAATTTATTTATTTTCAAGGATAAAATAATCTATTGTATGTCATATTGGAGTGCAAGGATATAAACAAATACCGGATATGACAAATTTAGGTAGCCATATACGAGGTGATAACAATAAATCATTTTATATCTGACTGTAAAGAAATAAACAAAAACAAAATATGATAAACTTGGATAGTTATATATGAGATGATAGCAATAAATCATTTTATGACCCCTAACAAATTGAGTAACGCTAGGAATACGGATGTTCTAGATACCATTGAATGTACGTGAAACTCTCAATAATTTATAAATTTCATGTACATCTAATCATTTTGAAACATTTGTATTTGGATGCGTCTGAAATATCTGTAACAAATTTGTATTTTTTGCTTGAAATTCTTGTCTTCCGAACTGAGCATTGGGGGCATAATTGCAAGAAAAAAAAATCCTCATTCCTCCGCAGGTATGTTGAAAATATATGTTTGCGAAAAGGTCCTGTAAGTATCTAAAATATCAGAGGAGGCCACTGCAGTTGTTCCACAGCAGTAAGTAAAATCAAAATCCAACCACCTCTTGCTCAGCGGGTTGTCGTCGTCTGCCTCCTCCCCCGTCGGATCCACAGACAATTCTCATGGCGAGCCTCTGGAGAGCCGCGATGGGCGGCGGCGCCCAATCGTCCGATGACTACGGCGGCGTGGAGTACTGGTCCAACCCCGAGCGGGGTGGGTGGCTAACGAAGCAAGGCGAGTACATCAAGACGTGGCGTCGCCGTTGGTTTGTCCTCAAGCAAGGGAAGCTCTTTTGGTTCAAGGAATCCACCGTCACCCGCGGTTCCAGGCCACGTGGCGTCATCCCAGTGGCCACCTGCCTCACCGTCAAGGGCGCCGAGGACGTCCTCAACAAGCAATTCGCCTTCGAGCTCTCCACTCGGTCCGAGACCATGTACTTCATCGCCGATTCGGAGAAGGAGAAGGAGGATTGGATAAACTCGATCGGACGGTCTATTGTTCAGCACTCGAGATCGGTCACCGTTAACGAGATCGTCGATTATGATAGCAAGCAATAGGGAGATAGATTTGCATGCTCGTCAACAATTGTTCGAAAATTAGGTACGTCTGATTATCTCTTCATCGATGATTTAGAGATTTCCATGTTATGTGCGTGAAATGAATGTTATATCCGATATTAATTGGGTCTTGTGTTGTTGTTTGGAATATGTTCACTCGTGAAAGCTGTAGTCCTTCGCAGTCTTTGATTTATTGCCCAATATGTAAGATGATATGATAATTACATGTGTCATTTTTGTGATTTGTTTGGATCATTTTGGGTAAGTTTATGCGTGTAAATGGTAATACAAATTTAAGATATTTCCGCGTTTTGATCTTTGTAAGAGTACTCGATTCTCGCTATTTTTTTGGATCTTAAATTTGAGGAGATTTATGCCTTTCTGGAGCACTTGTGCTGGTGATTTGAAGGTACTCTTGTTCGTTGGTACCCGTGGTTAGTTTTGTAAGCTGTGATTTGTGGGCAAATATGTAAAGTGATTATGATGACCTTGGTTGTCTCTTTTGGATATGGCTTTTTGGTGGAATTTCCACCCCTACCGTTCTTGAATTCTTTGTCGAAAAGTAGAAAGAAGCCGGATTCCTTTTTGTGATTTTGTTGCATGCTTCAAAAGGTGAAATATGTTATTCGAAGGATGAATATGACTGATTGTACTTGCATAACTGTTGAACTGTGTAGTCAAATGCATGTTCTTACTCTGAGCTTTTGGGGCGTGTCTTGCTAGAGGGTAATTGAATCGCAAATTTTCTGCTGTCTTCTGAGTTGATCGAGTTTAGATTTTTGGACTAATGGTCGACATGTTGTGAAATTTCTTTCTTTTTTTTGGCATAAAAAAGGAATTCGTTAATATAAGCAGTAAGAGCACTACAACGGTCTACATTACTTCCCCAACCAAGTCTAGGACAAAGAAAATACAATAACACAATCCAATACGAATGCACTGGCTAATGACAAGAACTAAGCAACTGTCAGTAAAGCACTAGGGAATTTTCTAAAATGGAAACTATGGAGGAAAGTGAGTTTTTCCTT
This sequence comes from Arbutus unedo, assembly GCA_014822125.1. Taxonomy (NCBI): domain Eukaryota; kingdom Viridiplantae; phylum Streptophyta; class Magnoliopsida; order Ericales; family Ericaceae; genus Arbutus; species Arbutus unedo. The sequence goes on from JABCMJ010017496.1 coordinate 11,307, forward strand.
TTTCGAATTACATGGGATCCATGGTCCGGTATGAGCACAGATCTTGTGTACATATCTTTGGGCCCGTGTTACAAGGACTCAGGTGGGAGTGTCTCTAGCTTTTAGATCTCGGTAAATCCATAATCGTAGGATACAGGAAGATGTATCTAAAAGTTAGGTGCAAGTATGGGATAACTCATGGTCATTTAGACGAGACGTATGTTATTGGATACTTTGAATACGGGATCAGTCCTGCTGTTTCTCTTTCTGCCATTCAATCTTAAAACTTGTAAGATGATAAGGTTTTTCTTTCTTTTGTTCTTAATGTTTTCTTGGCAATCTCATGACATTACCTATGTTTTTGAGGGTTCTGAAATCCCAAATTCATTTTCTTCTCATTTCCTAACCCCGCCACAAAATAAATAAAACATATTTTTTCACTTCACTTTCTTTTCCCATCTTTGCCCTTTTCTTTCCTTTCCCTTTCCATACCAAAAACCCATAATCCAAGCATGGAATCAGTGAAAAGCATATACAACTTTTAAAATTTGAGCTTACCTGCCTCCTTTGTTATTATTCCTTTTACCCTACAGAACAATATTTCCTACTAAACCAATGAAGTTGCAAGTGTTTGCTGTTATATGACTAATTCCTTCTTTGGTTTCTTTCCTTTATGATTTTCTTGGGTGGAACAATCAATTATTTTGTGTGACATCACACGTATACAAGGACAAATATGCAAAAATCACGAGCATTTAAAAACTGGATACTTTTTTTGAGAAATCATTTTGTCTTTTCCCCGTTTTTTCTTTGTGATTTAATTCATTTTTTTCTACATATATGATCAGACATCAAAGCTTCAAAACATCCTTCGGAGCCTCCATTGATGCAGTTGTACTTCTTAGTAGGCAGAGCTAGATGTTCCTTCCCCACCTAGTTGCATCCTCAACCACCTCCTGCCATGGATCCCTACTTCAAAAAATATTTCCTTTATAGCAGTTAATTCTAAGATCACATCCTTGATTTCCATTCTTTTGCCAGGCGATTCTGCAGAACATGCAACCCCAACCCTCACGAGGGAAATCAAGCATTCTTTTATTTTGGCTTGTCTAGCTCTCTCGTTCTCAGCATCAGCTCTCTCGTTCTCAGCATCATTTTCAGCTTCGTCCACTTCTTCTAATAGCAAGTGGGTGTTCACAATCTCCATCACCCTTTCTGGCAATGCTAACTCACAGAAATCACGAAGGGTTTGTCCATCAGTTGACATTTCATCTGTCGGTTTTTTTCCTGTCAACATTTCCAATAAAAGGATTCCATAGCTGTAAACATCTCCTTGTGTTGATATCTTCCCTCCAATTCCATATTCTGCAGTTTATAGGGGGAAAGAAACAAAAGCTATATTATCTTGAAGAAATGCAGGCTAGTAAAAACAAGTTCCTGAAAGAAACGAGAAGTACAAAGTGGTGACCTCTTTACCTGGTGCAACATACCCTATCGAACCCCTAATTGCAAGTGAATTTGTCAACCTGCTGCCATCATTTATGCTGAGGAACCTTGCCAGCCCAAAATCACCCACATGAGCAGTCATGTCTTCATCGATGAGAACATTGCTTGGCTTTAGATCACAATGAACTATCGGTGTTTCGCAACGGTGATGAAGGTATTCTAATGCGCAAACAATATCGATTGCTATGTTTAACCTTTGGCTGAGGCCCATGTTCCTTTGTCGTTGTGGTGCATCTTCTCCCGGATGCAACCAGTTCGCCAAACTTCCATTAGGCATGTACTCATAAACTAGAGCTTTAAAATCATCACCTGCATGATTTACACTTGAACACGCTGTTATAATCCTGAGAAGGTTTCTGTGCCTCGTTTTCCTCAAAGCTTCACATTCAACCATGAAGCTCTTGGAAGCTCCTCTCTGTTCAAGATTCAACACCTTGACTGCAATTGGTTTTTCGCCTTCATGGAGAAGTCCTTTGTACACGGTGCGAAAACTTCCAACACCAATTAAGTTAGATGAAGAGAATCCATCAGTAGCTTTCATGAGCTGATCATATGAAACCCTCAATAAATCATCTCCAATTGATGATAGGGTGGTAGATTTGTCTTTTTGTTTTCTTTTCCTAAGAAAAACAACCAACATCAGTATTAGTGTTCCAGCTACAACTGTGCAAGTAATCGGGGCTATAATTTTGAAGACATGGCTCCCCTTCTTCGTGGACTTTGAGCAAGCAGGTAACTGCATTTCTGCAATGCCTCCGCAAAGCTGTGTGTTTCCAACAAGTGAAACTATGCTCGTGTTTCCAAAGACACCTGATGTGGGTACCTCGCCTCCCAAGTTATTGTCTGACAAGTTCAAATTCCTCAAAAATACTAGGGTTGCTAGATCTATCGGTATTTGGCTAGACAAATTGTTGCGAGAAAGATCCAAAACCTCAATTCCTTTCAAGGAACTAAAAGAGGGAGGAATATTTCCCTGAAACATATTACCCTCCAGAAGAAGGCTTTCCAATCTCAAGCAGTTTCCTAGATTGGTAGGTATATCCCCAGACAGCTTGTTGTTCGAAATATCTAGTTCCTGTAGATTTTTCAAGTTACCAATTTGGAATGGCAGGGAACCGGTGAAAGAGTTATGAGCCAAGTTCATGGAAGTTAAAGTGGAGAAAAGGCCTACACCTCTGGGTATATGACTATCTAGGACATTATAAGAAAGATTCAAGATTTGCAGGCCTAGAAGGTTTTCAATACTAGAAGGTATACTTCCATTGAATTTGTTCTCTGCCAGGTTCAACAGAAATATCCGACTGAGATTCCCAATGGTTGATGGGATGGGACCAGAAAGCTTATTTCCGCTGAAATCTAATTTCTGCAGGTTTTTAAGCATACCTATATCATAAGGGATAGACCCTGAGAAAAGGTTCAGTCCAAAACTAAGTTCGGCTAAGTTGACAAAGTTGGAAATTTCCATGGGAAGGGTTCCAACCAGCTGATTTTGTCCACCATCTAGAATATTGAGCTGGCTTGAGAGATTCTTTATGGAAGCGGGCAATACACCTCCAAAAGCATTTGCATAGAAAGCCAGTATTCGTAGCTTGCTGCAATTAGTTAAAGAATCTATGAATCTTAGGTCATTAGAATCCCTAGTTCGTAAATAGTTGTCACCCACATTTAGCCATTCAAGATCTTTCATATTTCTCCCTAGGTCGAAGGGAACCGGCCCGGAAAGATTGTTTTGATTAAGATCGAGAATTATCATTTTAGATGCATTAGAAAGAGAGACCGGAAAGGGTCCTTGGAAATGGTTATTTGCAACAGCTAATATAGCTAGGTTAGGGAGTGTGAGGCCAATATCGGAGGGTAAACTGCCTGTAAATTGGTTATATGGAATGACTAGATTTGTGAGTGTGGATATATTGTAAAGTGGAGGAGGGACAGTACCTGTCAATTTATTCAGTCCAATGCCAAAATACCGAAGGTAGTTAAGTCGGCCAATAGAGTGTGGAATAGTTCCTGTGAGACCATTGGTTCCCAAATCGAGAATTTGGAGGAGAGAGAGGTTGCCCAAAGATGGTGGAATTCCTCCACGGAGCTTGTTGGAGTAAAGCGAAAGCAAAATGAGTTTGGAGAGAGAACCAAAAGACACTGGAATTTGTCCAGACAGATTATTGAACATTAAATGAACGACTTTGAGGTCTTGACAGTGTGACAAATTGGCTGGAATTTCCCCTTGGATGGAATTTCCACTGATATTCAGACGCTGCAGTCGGAACAAACGGCTGAGCTCTGGGGGAATTTCGCCTTGAAATTCATTGTCCTGGAGGAAAACGAATCTGAGGAAAGAGAGGTTTCCTAGGGAAGGTGATATGGATCCGCTCAGGCCTTTTCCCCTCAGGTCAAGAACAACTACTCTCTGATGCTTGCGACTGCATGTTATGCCGTGCCATTCACAAGTACTGAGAGAATTGTTCCATGAACTTAAGGAGTCGAAAGGATCGTTGGCTATAAGATTCTTGAAGGAAAGCAATGCGAGTCTATCCGTTTCATTGCTAAAGGCGGAGGCCACTTTCGTAGTGGTGGTGAAAAATATCACAAAGCTGAGTAGTTTGATCTTGTGCATTAACAGAGATGACAAGATCAACCTCGTCAACTTTAACTCCATTGTAAGAATGGATGGGAGATTGGAATGAAGAAGAAGAATGCTGCCCCTAAAAGGAAAAAAAAAACTTTCTTTCATTAGTTGGATCACATTCATTGTGATTGTGAATATATTCCCCAAATAGGCAAATAATGCTGCTGACAAGATTGACTTTCCCATCATTATGGAGTCGGCATCCTACAGTGTCATCCATTGACTTAATCATTTTGAGCATCTTTGAAACTTCTAGTCATTATTTGCTTCTGAATGTGATATTACATGTCTGACTTCTTCAATCACCATGCAGTTGCTTTTGTAATTACTATCCCTTTTCTCTCTCATTTTTATCCAAATCACCTTACATTTGAGAAGTTTCAAAAGTCTACATCTTGTTTGCCACATTGTATTCAATGACAAGGTGCTTTGTTGCTTAGGAATTCAAGCTTTTAATGATTCTTGTGTTCGGTAGCATGACATGCAACACGTAAAATAGCTCGTCAGACGTTAATTCAACAGGTAAAATCACATGATTCACGATTCATACAAGAACAGTATGACTCATTATGGGAATCATGGTTTAGACAGAAACGATGATGAACTGTACGATTAACGATTTGATTCATGTAAATATAACAGTTATTGTATTCAGAAATATTAATACACAATTTACGAATATCGATGTATCTTTTATATATTATTCACCGCATAGTAGGTGGTAGTTAGCATTCTCTTGTATTGTTCTTACCAGAATGAATGGTGTATACAAAGAAGATGCGTGAAATGGGAGTAAAAATGTTCAATTAACCACAAGAAGAACACCACTAGCCCTCTGTGGTTTAGGGAGAAGCTGTGCTCATTGCAACGTATCTTCTAAATTGAACGCCTACTCACGTTAAATTTGAAAAGCTGGAATTTCATGCAAAATTTTGTTTATTGTTTGTTAATTAATGAGAATATTTATTTTATTTGGAGCATGTCAATCTTTTTTTTTTTTTCCAGTTTTGTCAAACATGAGGATAAGCATTCTTGATATGTTTAAGATATTTTGTTCTCATGAATTATCTATTATTAGTTTGGTAAAATATTTATATTTTATTGTTATATGAGTCAATAGATGAGCTCAACATTTTTATAATGTTATTATTTTTATATGCTAAACTATAACTATACAAGTAGTTGTGAATATTATTAAGTATGTTATCCTATGTGAATGCAAACTTCGACATGTCAATCTCTTTAATTTTTTTATCCTTTGAATTATAGATCGTGGATTTGGAACTTTGAGCCAATACAAATATTGTCATATAAGCAAGTTTCTTACCTATTTGGTTACATAATCTTTGTCAGGAATATACTTTTTAACTTTTTAATTTAATTTAATAATAAATGTTTGATATTTATATGCATATAGACTTATTTTCCTACTCGATTCGATCAATATTTAGAAAAAGACCATTTCGATTCACGGGACAGCCTTGCCTTCACCAGAACTATGTGTTGACTTTTTGTGTTGTTTATCTTGCTATGTAGCACTACCCTTTTGCTTATTCTTCTTTGGTTGGCCTTGGTCATATCGATTCAAAGTCTCTTAATAGTTATTTTGAGTTGTTCTATTTGCATCTGTCCTTTGACAGATAATATATATAATAGCGATGCTTGTACAAAGTCAATGGCAAATGTGGTTGAATTTTTTGAAATAGATGACTGTCTTGTATTTTTATATGACTTTTGCAAACACTCTTTTGGATTGAACCAACAAAAAAAAAGACATTAGTGTTGGTATTTTGACTAGTGTTGTCAAAATTTTACGATTTACGATACGTATCTTACAATTCTGTACATTTAGAGGTATAATCAACACTTATTTCTGAACCTATCTTATGCTTAAGGTAATCTTATGATACGTATATGATAGGGTACATATCATACGATCCAATATGTTTAGCTGTAAAATCGATACTTATCTGTAAACCTATCTCACACGTACTAAATAGTTTTGTGATGCTCATACGATTCATGATGCATTATGCATTACAGGACACGGTAAATTTTGTTAGTAAACTTTTTATATGGTTGAGGATGGTAATTTTTTTAATATCAAGGTTTTTTTTTTTTTTTGATATTGAATAGATCTTGTGTTCTACATTGGGTACAATTATCATTTTAAACGTTATTAACTCTAGTTAACGTGTCTTCTGATATATTTTACGTATCCCGATACAATTCATAAAATGAGAAAATGATGAACTACATTGTAGTCCATTTTGACAAGCTTGATTTTGAGTAGAATACTACTACAGGGAAAGCTTCCCATCTCCACAAGTTTTTTTTTTTGATAGTTGAGTATCCGGTCGGTTTTGGAATTACTTTCAACCTAATATCGATTAATTTTTGGAAGACCAATCTCACTGTCCACTTGCGGGGGCCCCAATAAATGTCTTATACGGACTGGCCTCAAAGGAGTTGATAGCATCTGAAAGGTTTCGAATTTGAAACCTAAAAAGAAACATATTTTTAAGTCACAAGCCTTGACCACAAAGCCAACCTCTTAGGGTTAGCATCTCTGCAAGTTTTAGAGACATGCTGGGGGTCTAATGGTGACTGAGGGATTGTGTTCATCCTTTTGACAGCCCATACCACTTGATGCTCTGATGGGACACACCAATAATGTGGAGTAGATTGTATCACATTTGAGGAGTTGTAATGTCAATGGCATTTGAATGCATGAATGCTATTTCAAGTAACAGATTCATCTTGATGCCATTGACCAGCTCAAAAACTGGATCTTCAGTTTAATGCATAAGATCCTGGGGGCTTTGCTGTAACCTCGATATGGTTTCATTTGGCTCGTCGAGTTTTTTGTTTTTGTAAGAAATACGTTGACCAGTAATCGGGAACTACCTGGATGAAATATGAATTTGAGACATAAACATGTCTCAATCATATGATTACCGATGTTCGATCAGGATGATTTATGTGTATGAACCAACAAAATGAGCCAAATAAACAAACAATTTAATTGTTATTTTGGGCCGGGATGGGACTCAGATTGGGGTCATCAGCAGTGCCTGCGGACCACAACAGGCCTCCAAATTTGCAACTGATCATCAAATTATTAGTCTTCAAAGTGGACATAGTCATCCCAATAATAGAGCGTGTCGTGCATCAAAACAGCACCGCAAATATTGTTCAAATTTTTAGGCAATATTTTGCTCATTAAAATGATGTCGTTTTGACGTACAACACATTCTGTTGTGCACAATTCACAACAAGATTTTTGGATCAAGTCGATGAAAGGCCATGGTTCTTCCACTCTTTTTTCATGAGGAAATTAGAGGACATAAAAGGTGAGCTTCATGTGAGAAAAAGATGCCACTCATTGCGATCCTATTTTAATAATCTGATAAATTTTAAGAGTCTTGTGGTGTAAATGACAAATAGTTATCTCAACAAATTATATGTTTTATGTCTTAAAGAAATGAACGGTTAAAATTGAGACGATTCATTTGAATGGTAACGGTACATTTCTCTCTAGAAAAATATAATTTGAGCACGCAATAATCCAAATTCAATTAACTTGATTTCTTGCACATTGAAAATTAAAGATTGAGATGATTATAATAGGCCCATGGTGCCATTCCTTTTGAAATTAGGAAGCTTTGGAACCTCCAACAACTAGATTTTAGTAGAAATACACTGTCCGGTTTCATCCCATGAATCATTTGTAACCTCACTCAAATATATCAATTGAATGGAACGAGAGATTATGTTGTGAATTGTGCATAGCAACACGTCAAAATAATGTTGTTTTAGTTTGCAAAATACTACTTGAAAATTATTCGGTATTGAAAATGTTGAGTTAGTGTCTTGAATTCAAAGGCAGACCATTTTTGGGCAGTGTCTCGAACTACCGACAGTAATTGTTATTACCGGTAGTAAGGGGTTCTGACTTTTTTAGACAGTGACTGGAACTACTAATAGTGGCTGGTACTACGGGTAGTAAGGGGTATGTGCGAGAATCCTATTTGCAAGATTTGTTTTCCTAATCTATTAGGATACTATCATTTATATATTCTTTAGGAGATTTATTTTCATATTCTTTAGGAGATCTATTTTCATATT
>JABCMJ010017497.1:0-26255 GCA_014822125.1 Arbutus unedo
ATATATATATATATATATATATATATATCCAATTGAAGAAAGTGGTCGATATTTGTGTGAAACTATTAAAGAATGTTTTTGGAGTTACTTCTTTTAACCACAACAAAATTGTCCATCAAGTTGTAATAATGACTTAATTTTATAGACTTTTGCCCTAGAAATGATGATTGTCAGTTATTACCATAAGAGACAAAGTGAGCCAACAACGTAACATTGGTCAAAAACATCATTGTAAGGTTGGTTAAGATAAGATTTGATCTAAAATCATGATTGTTCAAAACATACTGATTTCACAAGCATTGACAACTTCATAACTTTGTCTAATATTAAAAGTGCACGTGACGACCCTCGTACTAAATCATTCAACACAATCATTAATGCCAAATGCGATTTTTCTTTTTAATGTCAAAAAAATTAAAAACCATGAGCCTTTTTTAACGGATGCCCCAAACCAGGATCTTCTATGTGTATGCAAATGCAAATGCAAATACAAATACAAATACAAAAGCAAAAAATATAATAAAATAAATTTTTGCGTATGCAGTCAAATTCTAAACTCTAACTATTCACCTTTATTGGCGACCAATGAGAAACTAATTTTAAGTGATAACAACACAATAATAATTAACACAGCAGAATGAAGCTGAGCCATTTTCATTTTGCGAACATGCAAATAATTTTGACTTGCGAAAAATAGGACAACCTAATGTGTAGCTTATTACGTACATAACTGTGATTTCATTGGCCGTAAAATCATAAAAGGAGTATGATAAAGTTATTTATTTTGTGATAAGTCAAAACTTTGCTGTTAATTAAACAAAATCACCCAAATAATTGTAAACTCGTTAGCCGTGACATTATGACAAGAATATGATAAACCTTTTATTTTGAGATCAAACAAAATACTTTATTATAAAATTAAATGGTCTTAATAATTCTTAATTACGAATACGAAGAGGGTTTTTAATAAAGAAATCTCATATATAACATGAAATTGATTGCCTTCTCTTTCATCTCCCATTTTGTCTTTTTTTTTTTTTTTTGGTTTTTAATAAAGTAATATCATATATAAATAGATATGAAAACATTTCATGAAAAATACAAAACAGTCTATAAAACACGACTCTCCAATTTGTAGAGTTTGTTCTTAAATACAATAAATAGAAAATAAGATCACGCTTGTTTAGACAAAACAATCTATGAAGTTTTTATCTTCTAGAAGATTCATCCACTCAAGAACTTATAGTACTCTAGAAATAGACGAGCCTTAATAATGTCTTTGTTACGAATGAAATCGTATTTGATCTCAGCAATAAAAACTTACCGAGATATAAGAATACATTAATAATTTAAAAGTCGAAGGGAACCAACAAAGTTTAAATAAATTATCTTTAAGGTTGTGCTTGGTTCACTTCTTCGACCAATGGCTAAACTGGGTTAAGATCCACACCCAAGCACATAAATACCCATTAATTAAAGGGGTGACTCAATTAACTAAAAGATGCAGGGGTTAAAAATGGAAATCGTTAATGTTATCATTTTGCCCAACAAGGGTTTGTTAATATTATCGATATATATATATATCATCAATTGACCTCCAAAAGTGGAAAATTTATTTAACAATTGATTTGGGGGGCAACTTTTTCCAATCACAAATATGCCCTTGATTGTTAGGGTATTCCTTTGATGCATATACTTGTAGGGGGGTAAATCGGACTTTTCAATAAATAAATCTAAGTAGGATGTCTTATTTACCCAAAACGGGTGGGTGTCCCCATAACAAACCAACTAAAAGCAATCCATTAAACAATCTGTAGTGGGGTGGGTGAGTCTGACAAAAAAGGGCTGAAGTGAGAAATCTGTATAGATACTGTTCTACGCTCCTTTTCATAGCGCGTCGTTGACACGTTCATTGACCATCTTTATTATTTCCGACCCTGTTATTTTCTCTTTAATACTACTTTCGCAAATTATTGAATAATAAAATACGGTAAAATATTATGAACAAAAGTCTTCAAAAATTCACTAAAGATAAAAATAAGTAAAAATATAATTTTTTACATTGTCTTTATCTGAATTTTAAAAAAAAATTTAGGTCATATTTTTAAATTTTTATTTCACTTATCGAGATGAGTAAAAAATTACGAATAATTGCCCACAAATATAAAAAAAATACGAAAAATCAAATAGTGATCACTGATTTTAACGAAAATATTAAGTCAAAAACATGAAAAATCATGAAAATTTGGACATAATTTGGCTTCACTAAAATTTATTATTATTTTATATTTATTTAATATTTTTCATGTTCATTTCTTCATCGAAAGGTTTATTTTGATAAAAAGTAAATAAATTAGTTTTGATTTTTGTAATTTTTTTAAAAATTTGGTCCTTAATTTTTATCTTTATAATTTTATGTCAAAATAAATTAATAATATAATTGAAGAAAAATAAATAAATATAGATTATTAAATAGAGAAAAAAAATCTAACAATAATGTTACCTGACCTTAATTTCAGTTATTTATTCATAAAAAAAATCCAGTAACAAAATTAAAAGAAATAAAGACAAAACGTGCAACCTAAACAGTAGTATCTCATTGGTTTTTGGGTGTTGGAAACGGTGATAAGAAGCGCGTGAGATGGAGGTAAATCAGAAAGAAAATAAAAGCATAGAGCGAGTAATAGCCAATTGGACAAAGAGTTGAAAACCCGTTGTTTCCGGGTTGTCAGTCTAGCGGCTAGAAAAGCCTACTTAATAGGCCTCTGCTTTGGGGTTGTTTGCAATTGATGGCTTTGATAAAGACCTTTCCCTTTTCCTCACCACTATACTACTGTCACACAACATTTGTCCATACACTCTATACCTTCCTTAATTTTACATAAATACCCTTTTCCCTTCCATTTTTGTTGAAAATGTTAGAAAAAGGGGACTATCAATCAAACTACACTTTGTTTATTTTCTCTATAAATTAGATTCCCTTTTGGCTCACATGGACCATTTCCCTCTCCCTTCTCCTTCATGAAAATCCAAAATTTGGCTCTCATATTTATTGGCTCCAACATGTCCGTTACTTTCCATAACGGTTCCTTTGCTAGGATAAATTTTTTTGGATGGTATAAAGGAAATAATAAGTAAAGATTTATAATAAAGAGTAAATCAAATCACAGTCTTAATTTAATATATTGCGTATGTTTTTATTCCATCAAAAAATTGCAAGTTATACTTTTGTGCATAAATGATAAAAAAAAGTTCAGAAACTCACCGGAATGATCGCGACATTAAATAGATTTATCAGCCGATCATCAGATTGATTTCAACCATTTTTCTAGTTACTAAAGAAGAACTCTTCCCATTACTAGAGAGAAGAGTGTGAGAAAACCATCGAAAAATTGGAGCAGTACCTAACTTCACCTCCATCAATCACAATCCTTTAGAAGGGGGACTTTTTGAAGATGTTTTTGATAGTATTAGAGCATGCCGTTAGTGCTGTTCTACTCAAAGAACTCGATGCCGATAAGAAATCTGTTTATTATGTGAGCAAAACGTTGCTGGATTCAGAGACCAGACACCTACTTCTTGAGAAACTTATACGTGCTTTGATTGTGGCTTCAAGGAAGCTGCAATACTATTTTCTTGCTTACACGATCGAGGTACCAACAAAGCATCCCATAGGTTCGGTCTTGAGAAAAGCAGACATTTCAGGACATGTTGCAGTATGGTTTGTAGAGCTCAGCCAGTACGACACTTGTTATCTCCCTAGCACGGCGGTGAAGGGGCAGATTTTGACAAACTGTGTCGCCGAGTTCTCACAAAGCCAAGATGAAGACAATTCGGTTCAAGCTGAACTACCACCCCAAGCTATAGAAATAGATACATGCAAAACTTAACACATCACTTCATTGGAGGTTGTTTGTTGATGGCTCAGCCTGTACTAGAGGTTTTGGGATTGGGATAGTTCTTTTTGACCCAAAAGGGTTGGCCCTAGAGTAATCCATGCGGCTGAATTTTTGCGCCAACAACGTAGGAGAGTACGAACTCTAATCTTGGGATTGAAGTATGCTTACGATCTCGGGGCTAGGGAGATACTCATACACTGTGACTCACAGTTCGTCATAAACTAGTTGTCTGGAGAATATGCTACCCCGAGATGAAAGAATGATTTTCTACGCCGAGAAGGCTAAAGAACAACTCAGTTGATTCACCTCAGCAAAAATTATACATGACAGTTCTAGGCAGAACGAGCATACTGATGCCTTGGCCTATTTAGCATCCACGCTCTCGTCAAAGGTCAACTGCACAATATATGTGGATTCCATCGACTGATCGAGCATAGAGGGACTAGTGGCCGAGAAGGCCCTAGACCTTGACTTCAACTCAAGTTGGATGGATCATGTTGTAGCCTACCTAAAGGACAAGGTCCTATATGAACTGTGTGCACCCAAACTTAGTACTCTATACAAGATCCATGAAGGGGTATGTGGAGGTCACGTCGAAAGACAATTAATTGCACATCGGGCTACTTCAGAGGGTTGTTGTGGCATTACATGCAAGAGGACGCCAAGGCATATATACAATCCTACAATAAATGTAAAAAACTCTCGCATATTATACATACGCTTACAGTCGACTTGGCACGACTAACCAATCCTTGTCATTTTTTCAATGGGGTATTGATATTGTGGGACCACTCCTAAAGACCAAGAGCATGCGATGATATTTACTGGTCGGCACAAATTACTTTTTCAAATGGATTGAAGATGAACCATTGACCAAAATCACCGAGCACAACCTCGAAAGGTTCGTTTGACAGAATATTATCACAAGATTTGGGATTCCATACGTGATAATATCTAATAATGAGACCCAATTTCAAGACAAGTTCATAAATTTATGTTCCCAGTATAAGATCGAAAACTTCTACGCATCAATAGGGTGTCCATAGAGCAAATGATAGGCTGAAGCTTCAAATAAAATAATTTTGGAGGGAATAAAGAAAAGGCTGGAAAAGGAAAAGAGAAGATGGGTAGAAAAACTCCTAATAGTTCTATGGGCTTGCAGAACAATGCCGAGATGATCAACTTGAGCCACTCCTTCTCTTTAGCATATGGTATTGAAGTTATTATTTCACTTGGAGTCGGCCTCCCCAGCATCCAAACAAAACTGATAAAGTAAGGGAGCAATGAAAAAAACACTAGCAACAGAGTTGGATTTAGCACGAGAGAAGATAACAAACGCTCATCAAGCTGGCATCCTACCAAGAGCAACTAGGGACTCGGGGACTTGGGACTTGGTGCTTTGATATGATAGTAAATTTGCTAATTGTAGATTCAGATATGATAGTGATTTTTCTCATCAGATGATGGTAAATTTACTGAATCTATATTATGATATGATGGTAAATTCGGTGATCATGGTAAATTTGGTGATCATGTGATGGCATGATGCTAAATTTCTTGATTAATAGTAAATTTGCTGAATGCATATTATGATACGATAATAAATTTAGACATATAATGCCAATTAGGATTTTGAAGACAAAATCTTGAAATTTTAGTGATTATTCTTTGAAATGCCCTCAATGCATTTTCAAAATTAATAACCGATCGTCGATTTAATTTGATGAGCCCGATTTGGACTCAGGATTGATCGGTGGTCAATATGCGCCAACGACACAGGAAAGTCCCCAAACCCAGACTTAGTTGACTGACACGCCACCTTCACTTTAGTGTTGGAGCATATCGACCGCCTCAGATAAGTCTCGGTTGGTCGGCAATTAAATTTTTTACAAGCAAGGTGACACGTGTGGGCTCAACACGCCTGCCCCCACTCTAGCATTGGTGAGATCCCAAAGAATGCACGATTGCTCAGTATCTTGAAGACTGAGCCCACAGTCAAAGGGCGGTCATCCATAAAAGGTAACAGTGATACTAACTATAGTGGACAGGTCGCATCAAATCTCTCTCATCCCTAAAGCCTCAAAATCCATCTGAGGCAAGAGATCATGGTACACAATCACTAAGACTCATTCCATAAAATTTTGTACTTCTGGACAATACGATTCTAACTTGACTGTTGGAGGATCCATGACCGGACCACCATCCCCTCGGTCACTGGACTTGTGTGCAAAATCCTAGGAGGTCAGAAGCTAACCATGAGATTGTTGTCCACTTTTTGGCACCATCAATTTGGTGTTGTCTTTGGGAACGATAATTCTCTCACTAACTTATAAATTTAACTGATCAAACAATTAGAGACGGTGGTGACCACATGATCGACTATGGAAGGAGGGCTACCCGATGTCCTAGCAGTAGGAGATCCAAGGGAAGGGAATAAAGAGCGAGATCTCTTAACAATTTATGCGTTGGTGGTCCGAGATGAGAAGGAGGACAAACACAGAGAACTAGCAGGGGACTTAGAGAAGGAGAAGTAGAAGGTGGTGTGGATCGATAAGTGGCTTCCTTTCGATTTAAGTGATTCAATTCCTTAAACACAATACAGATGTATTTGCATGGACACATGAAGACATGCTAGGAATTGACCCCCAAATAACATCACACAATTTCAACGTTGACCCGACCTTTTGACTGATCAAACAAAAGTCTAGGGTATTTTTTTTGAGGGGGGTGGGGGGGAAGTGCAGTAGTAGAAAGGGAAGTGGATAAATTGGAGAGGGCATGCTTCATTCGAGAGGTGTAGTACCCGTAGTGGCTCACTACCGTCGTTCAAGTGAAAAAATAGAACGAAAAATGGAGAATATGTGTAGAATTCACCGATCTGAATAAGACATGCCTGAAGGACAGCTACCCGCTACCAAAGGTAGATCAACTAGTCGACTCAACCTTAGCCCACAAGCTAGTGAGTTTCATGGATGCAGTTTTGGGCTACAACCAAATTCTGATGAACCTCGCCTACTAAGAGAAAATAACGTTCATTACCAAGAGGGGGTTATTATGCTTCTGGGTCATGTCGTTCAGGTTCAAGAATGCGGGAGCTACCTACCAATGCTTGGTTAATCGAATGTTTGAATACCTAATCGCACGAACACCCAGGTATACGTGGACAACATGTTAACAAAAGCATGGAACCCAACTAACATCTGATTGACCTAGGAGAAACCTTTATGCTATTAAGAAAGTATGGGATGAAACTGAACCCAGCCAATTGTGCCTATGGGGTAGCTGTAGAGAAGTTCTTGGGTTTTCTAGTCCGCAAGAGAGGAATCGAGGCCAACCGGGAGGAGATACAAGCTGTCATGCACATGCAACCGCCCAGATCCGTCAAAGAAGTACAATGTCTGACTGGCCGGATAGCTACGCTAAACCGGTTCATCAATATACCAACATACATGTGCTTGCCTTTCTTCAAGACCTTAAGAAAAACCTTCGAATGGACCCCCGAGTGTGAAGAGGCCTTCGGCTAGCTGAATGCTTTCGTCCCACTCCTGTCCTGGGCGATCCTAGGCAAAAACCTATACTTGTATCTGGTTGCCTCAAACTCAGTAGTCAATGCTGCCCCAGTCAAAGAAGAAGAAGAAGGGATTCAAAGGCTGGTCTATTATATCAGCCGCACCTATAGAGGACCAAAAAATAGATACCCGAAGATAATACAATAGGCATTCGCCCAGGTGACAGTCGCTTAGCGGCTGAGGCCCTACTTTGGTGCCCACAACATAATCGTACTCACTGACCAACCATTGAGGCAAGTTCTAAAAAGGCTCAAAACATTTGGGAGATTGGCTTGAAAAAAGCAAATATGAATTTTACAACATTGAGGAACTAGTTGTTTCTGGTCTGAAGGTCGATGGGAGGAAGGTTGTGACGATCGTTGAAAAGTAGGCGTATAATTGAGAGACATAAAAGGTTTGGGAGAAGACACCATCATAGACCGGCAAAGAATTGGAATCTAAGGTGAAAGTTGAGAATAATGACACAAAAAAAAGGGAGAGTTGGCACAAAGAACACGTATGGTAAGAGCCAAAGTGAGAATGAAGAGGTTTTCGAAAAACTTTTTAAGAAGAATGTTCCTGTAAAAAGAAGGTGGAACGGTAAAGCAGATTGTGACCATCGGGCGTGGAGATGGTTGAGATGGTGCCACGTTAGGGTAACATTAGCACATGCATGTGTAATCGCCAAGCATGGAAACACTTTTTTTAGGAAGGTCAGAGATTGTGACACGTGGAAGATTTGACAGTGGAGAATGGAGACAATTGCTGACCTAATTTGGCTCTGGATTGATTAGCAACCAGGGTACGCTTTAGGCCGACCAGGGTCCCTTGAATTGATATATGACCGACCTGTCGAGTGGGCACAACATCGATCAACAAGCCCTCTCCTCAATCAACTGACACCTGCTCGGCCAGACACCTTACAAGAGATGCACGATAGGTACCAATCGAAGGACAAACTGCGAGGCGCCTCTGGTTTCTCGAGCAATCTCGAAAATGGCGCCATTGACTGCTCGGCATCTCGGAGATGATGCCCATAATCAACGAGACAACCCTCCTAGAATGGAATGGAGGCATCATCGGTGACCATTAGCCTACCTCGAATTGATCACTTTCTCAAGCTATTAAAACTCATTTATGATTATGAAATCAGGTACATTTTTACACACATTGTACACATTCTTGCCTACTTCTATTCTATAGTAACCGACTTGATCATAGAAGAGTACTTGGCTGAAATTTTCCAGCCTTCGAACTTGTGTGCAGGAGCTTAGACAGGAGTGCGAAGTATCTCATCAGTTTCATGCATCATTGGGCCTAAATATTCTTTTGATTATTTATTTTCCCTTTATTCAAATTTTCAATTGTTTTTAATTTTGCGTCAAGTTTTTATGAAACATTGTTCTGTCTTAACGAGAGAAATCAAAGAAATAAATAGTTACGACAAAATTTTTTTTAAAAGATTCACTAAAGATAAAAACAAAATTAACAATTTTTTTAAGATTCTTTTTATTTTTAAAACTTTTTTGAAGCTTGGCTCATAATTTTGTATTTTTTTATTCTTTTCATCAAGACCGTTATAATCTACAAAAATAAAAGAAAAACTATCAAAAGTAAACGAAAGAGTAAAAAAACAAAAAAAACCAATAATGAAATTAGACCGAACATAGCTGTAAAGATTATTGAGAACCGATGATAAATATGACAATTGTTTATAGATTTTCTATTATGTATATTTTTTCTAGATAAATAATCTTGGAGTTCAAAAATTAATGGTGGTGCTAAATTTATATGAAATTCAAAATTAAAGGTATAAATGTTATATATGTGTGGTAATAAAATGTGTTGGACATTACGTAATGATATTAAAAAATGAATAATTACTCTTAAAGCCATGACTATTGTTACGCGAGTAATGTCACTAACATATTACGTTGTACATTAAGTCATATATCATGTCTATGTGACATCTATTAATTTGAACGCATATCAAAATTCATAGAATCCGCTTTTATATTTTGCCTTATAATAATATGTCACGTAGATATAACGTACACTTTAATGTACAATTTAATGTGTTAATAGATTTATTTATTGCGACTACGGTTGGGTAGAGTAACCTTTCAATTTAAATTGCTAAAGAGAGTTAGCTATCTTTGGGAGTACAATGCTTTAGGATTTGGGAGTACAATAAGATATGTCGTGTGTTAAAATGATGTCATTTTAGCGCAAAAAATACTTATCGTTTTAACGTACAAAATACTGTACGAGCAGTTGTGATATTGTTTGGACAATATTTTTGATGTCAAAACAACAGCGTCGTTTTGTTGTATAATAATCCCTTTTTCATTTTTCTACCCCTTAAGATATGGAAAGACATAATTATAAAATAGATATAAGATATGAATTGAAAAAAACATATTATAATTATATTCCTTTTTAGACAAATGAAGTTTAAATTTTGAATATGACATTTCGAATTGCGATCTAGTAGAGGAGGCTTTCAATTCAAATAGGCAAAGCGAGCTATGTTTGGGAGTACATTTCTCTAGCCCTTAACCGGGAAGACAGAGTTATTTGAGGAGTTATCATTACACATATGGAAACCATAACTACTCATGATAATAACCAACATGAAAATTAGGTAAAGACAAAAAACTTTGGGCAGGCAAGTAGTCTGCCGTCTAAAGGAAAGGGAATGAACAAATTGGGGGCCACATGTCACTTGCAATTTTTGGACATGTATAATTTGTGCTGTTACTATTTTACCCATGAGAGTAAAGAATCCTCAAATTTTGCCATTCCAACAAATTTGAGGACCAAACAATTGTTCACAAAGTTTAAGAAATGGCAATTATAATGTTGCAAAATAAATTTATGCTGAAAAAATGTTAAAAGATTAAAAGCAAGATAGTTTATATAGAAATTGGATTTTCTCTAGTTATTTAAATAGAATGGAGAGTCGAACTCATGTCTATTTTGGACATTTTATGGGTTTATCTCGATAATAAGGAAGATTATTTTTTAGAGCTTGACAATGATATAAATTACTCCAAAATTACATTGAATGGATAATTTTTTGTCAAAACAAGAGAGACAGTATTGAATTAGGACCTATTTGTTCTATTTATCTCTAGATTAATGTTTTTTTAAATTATATCAAAAAATATCGAATCAATTTGATTTTTTTCTAATCGATATTCTTGAGGAGTTACAAAAGGTAACGAAACCGGTAAAATAGACCTTAGCAAGACTCAAAATACATTTGAAGTGGACCATCTCGTCTATTTAAAGTACTAAAAATGATCCGCTACATAAGAGTACACAAAGTGAAACAAATAAAATTGTCAGTGAAAGAAAATTATATTTTTACGAGATTTGAGTTTCGAAGAATTTGAATGATATATCAAATCAATTTCTAGAATATATTCAAAGTTACCTCGCAATTATGTGTTTTATATTAGGATATCTTTGCTTTGGAATTTTTTGTTCACCAAAACACACTTTTCTTTTTCATTGTCATGCAAAGTTATACAAATGTCCTTGGGACTTTTACCAAACGAAAACTTCCTCCTACCCATGGGCGGACACATTATGGGTCAAGTGAGTTATTTGATCCCATTTAATTTTCTAAAATTCTATTATTATTAAAAATTTAAAAATTAATTAGTAAATTTGACCATATTAAAATTATGATATTGATCCAAGTATTTCACCTAAAATATAAAAATTACCGAAAATATTTCGCCTAGTGTGTTAAATTATACCAAGTATTTCATTAAAATGAAAAACAAATATTTTTATTATGCAGATTGTGCAAGAAATTATATTACATTTCAAATAAAAATTAATTTATAAATAATACTTTATGCGTGTATAATTAAAAATACATCATAATTTTTTACTTAACAAATAATATTTTCTTATATGATTTCTTAAATAGAAAAAATTGTCGTTATTATATTAAATTAATATGTAGGTAAGACTTTATATTTATCTCTTATTAAAAAAAATAATTATGTGAACTTAGTGAAAATTTTAATCTCACTAACAAGGATTTCTGGCTCCGTCCTTGCTCCTATCTTTAGATTTGTCTTAACTCTACTGCTAAGAGGGGCAATGTCGACATTTCAACAAATAAGCATAAAATATGAATAGATTTTTTTCGCATCATGAAAACGGGTAGTGGAAGAACATCAATTTTTTGCCAATTACTTATGAAAAAGTCTTTGGTTTAGAAAACTATTTAAGAAAATTTTTCAAAATTTAAAATGAATGGACATAGATTTATTAGAGGAACCAACACAAAGTGTTTATCAAAAAAAAAAAAAAAAAACAATCAACATAAGGTTCATTTTAAAATACTCAAACATTATGTTTCGAGTAAAAATTGATTAATAATATGCACTTCAATAAAAGTATTCATTTATCTTAAAGTACGAATCTTATTAATTTTTTATATTTTAAAAATGCCAAATATTTCTATGTTAGAGACAAGTAATTATCTTTTTATATGTTAAAATAAGAACTATGATTGGAGTTCTTCTTAATGAATATCATATTGACATGTTCAAAAAAAAGAAGAAACCAGACAATAGAATATGGTATGAAATCCAAAATATTTAAACATAGTATATGCATTTAAATATTTAGAACTTCTTATTAAAAAAATTAAGGAAATAATTTAAGCTAGTTGTACTTGTGGTATAAGCGAAGGGACATAAGAGAGATTTGATAAATGGGAAGGGGACAGAATAGACATCCCCCCGGAAACAAAGGGCGTCATGGCTCCTGTTTGAGGATCATACGATACGTACATACTCCTTTTGAATATTGATGTCTATTTCTCTTCCAATTTAACCACCACACACACAATCTCTCCTCCTCCTCCTCCTTCTCTCTCTCTCTCTCTCTCTCTCTCTCTGTGTCACACATCACAGCAGTAGCTGTTTCCTCCACCCAGCAGTCGCAGCGCTGCTGCTTGCAGCAGCTGCAACTTGCAGGTATGAACCATATAGAGATATACATACATACATGCGTATGGTTTATATATACACACAAGCTCATAAAGTGTGATTTGATGCTAAAAGTTTGCTTATAGGTCCCTAAAAATTAAGAGGGAGAGAGAGATATAGAGAGAGAGAGGGAGTATCTTTGCTCGTTTCTATTTACGAGTGCGAATTGCAGGTTTTCTCTCTCTCTCTCTCTCTCTCTCTCTACCTATATCTGCGTATATTGATATAAGAGCTGGAATTGCGCCATTTCCGTTTCAATTTCGCTTTTTGATTTGTGTCCTAGGGCTTTCTTTCGAGGATGTGTGGATTGATCGATCTGAACACCGTCCACGACGGTGATGAGACGGCGTCGTTCGATTCGCTTTCTTCTTCGCCGCCGCCGCCGCCGCCGTCTTCCTTGTCTGCTACTACAGCTTCTTTGGCGATAGGTTCATCTTCACACGTGTGCTTGGAGCTATGGCACGCGTGTGCTGGCCCAGTCATATCGCTGCCGAAGAAAGGGAGTGCGATGGTTTACTTCCCGCAGGGCCACTTGGAACACGTCTCTGATTTTCCCGCCGCTGCGTATGACCTCCCACCTCACGTCTTTTGTCGAGTTCTCGATGTCAAGCTCCATGTGAGTCGTCCAAATATGCCTCTAAACATGCATAACTATACAATTGTGTAAATTTTTAGCAACCAAGGACTCATACTTTTTGTACTTCTATGTTGTTCTGTGAATTAGTGTCGGCAAGTGGGTGTTCGGCACACTAGAGTTGAGCTGAAATGGAACGGCCACTCTTTCGAAACTCTCATTCCGACGTGTGATTCACTGTAAAATAACAGAATGTCCATTGAAAATGAGATTATGGTTCACTATTTTCCAGTTTTTCCCAAAATCAATCAAGTAGCCACACTACCCGAATGTTGTTTTCTGTACTTTTTAAGTTTAAACGTTTGCATTCTACTTGGATTTTCCTTTTTGGACAGTTCGCTAATTTTGGATTTGTTGTGAAATATGTACTTTGTGGGTAGGCGGAGGCAGCCACTGATGAGGTTTATGCACAAGTTTCCCTAATTCCTGATACGCAGGTGAGTAGTGTAACTATGTGTGTTTATGTTTGGATTTATGTGTGTGTTTGTGTGTGTATGACTCTGTATTTCAGCGGTAAGGATTGGAGCATCTTTCATCGATGCAAGGAAGAAGTAAAATGGTATCAAGTCATCGGGGAACCTTATTTTTCATCGTATCAAGGAATAGGCAACTTAAAAAGAAGTACACCAAGTTAGTATTCATTGATAGCGATTGATGGGTGTCTAGGAGGGTAGATTCAGTACAAAGACATGCTTTAACTGGACATTAGAGTAGCTTTTGTCGTGAAGGTTGGATTCTTTTTATTGATAAGATTCGATAACGTTTAAAGCAGTACGGAAGCGTTCAGTTTTTTTCACATGGAAATGGTTAAAAAAGGGTTTTGGGGGTAGTTTGGGAATTTTTAAACGACTTCATCAAGAACTGTTGGAGTTTTTCATATCATACTAAGCTTTTAACTAAATTTATTCGCAAGTTTGATGGATAAAGAGAGCAAGGGTTGAAGATGGCATCAGAGAAGAATCGTTTAGTTAGGTATTTGGAATACATTATCTGCCTTGTAATTATGAAAGGAAAAGTCTATGGTTCCATAAAAGTTTTTGAGAATTTTTTTCATAATTCGAAATGAATGGACTAGATTTAGTTTAGTGTGTAGGCTTCCAAATCCAAATGAATCCTAGCCCTTGATTTTGAATTCGGGAATGTTTCCGGGAAAAGTGTTTTGGGACCGTATCATTGCTCGTTATGAAATGCTTTCTTTGATTGTGTTTCATGATATTGACATAGGAGAGTGATAAGTAATCTATTTAAGAAATATACCCAGAGGTACAGTTTTGCTACAAAAAGAAGGATATTGAGAATGCTAACCAGATGATGATCCCAAGGATACTCTGGAATGATGTTTCTTCTTTTTCACTTTATTGGGGTCTTCTCTTTATTGTGGTTCTTTGATGCGAGTAATATGAAACCTTTTGCTGTTAAATTGGCTTTATGTGAATTTGCTGCATGAAGCAGATTGAGCAGAAATGGAGACGGGGGGAAATTGATGCAGAAAGTGAAGATGATACTGAAGGTGTTGCAAAGTCTACCACATCCCACATGTTCTGCAAGACTCTCACTGCTTCTGATACTAGCACTCATGGAGGTTTCTCTGTCCCTCGTCGCGCTGCTGAGGACTGCTTCCCTCCCCTCGTAATGTCCTCATCCTCATACTCTCACATTCTTTTGAATCCAGTTTACTCGTACTATATGAACATGTATACAGTGTTATTCTGCATGTTCCAGTTATTTCTATATGCTTTAGGAACCTCATTTTTTCATGTTTTTTTTTCTGTAGGACTATAAACAACAGAGGCCTTCACAAGAGCTTGTTGCAAAAGATTTGCATGGCACAGAGTGGAGGTTTCGACACATCTATCGGGGTTTGTTACATACATTTTCATATGCTTCATCTCTTGATGCTGTCTTTTCTTTGAATTGAACAATGTACATTGACGCACTGGTAAATTATGAACAAAACATAAATTTCATATGCTTAATTTATTGACACTGTATTTCTTTGATTGGAACAGTGGGGCCTCTGGTCATTGACACATTATGTGGATTCGAGTTTCAGGTTTAATTTTTGAACTTTCTGCTTTATGTTTTCTGTCTGAGCAGGCCAGCCTCGAAGGCACCTGCTTACTACTGGGTGGAGTGGATTTGTCAATAAGAAGAAGCTGGTTTCTGGAGATGCTGTTCTATTTCTAAGGTAGAATTCTTAAGTTTGAGTAGAATGAAGCATTCCCATTTAGATGCTTACATTTATCTGTGGCAGGGCTGGTGATGGAGAGTTACGCTTGGGAATCCGAAGAGCTGCTCAAGTCAAAAGTGATTCTACTTTTCCAGCTCTCTCTAGCCAGAAGTTAAATGTTGGCAGTATCAATGTCGCGGTCAGTGCGATATCTATGGGTCACGTGTTCAATATTTGCTACAATCCAAGGTATTTGAAGTCATACTGAACATTTTCTCCATCACAGAATGTGATACATACTATTCTGAATGACAATGTTAATCTGCGTGATCTGGTCGTTTTTTCGAATGTGTCCAGGTCCTAAAAATAGCCTTCTGCTTACTTTATATTAAGAACAGCGGAAATAAAACTGGCATTCAGTTCATGCTACTTATGTGATGTACCCTATTAATATTACTTTTTCTATCGGCTCATTTTGATGGAAAACAGTTTTGCTGAGTGCTAAATAGGGCTGCAAACCACTGGGATATGGACCTGCTATACCCAATTGTGTACTTATGTGCATACTCTCTGGAAGGGAATCCCTAGAATGTGTAATGACTACCAAGTTATTTCTGAATCAATCATTTTAGGAAAAAAGGCTAGATTTTTATGTAATGTATTCATACTAGTTTTTACTTGTTGATTTCGACGACTTTTTGCACAGACTTACTTCTGTTTTGGATCCACTTTTAGCATGACATTAATGGGCTTCTTGAGAGTAGATGTTAGAAATTTGACTTTTCAGAGAGCTGCCCGAAACCTTTTGCATTATTAATCAAACGATGAAAAGCTATTATGTTTTGTTCTGACACTTTATTGAGTATCATTCTAAGACTTTTCTCTTTCTCGTGATGCTAGTGCACATGCAATCTTTTAAATTGGGAAATTACCAATTTGTAAAGCGTTAATGCCCAATGCTGTACATCGTTGACCCTCTAAATTGTTATGTGCAATTTTTAGAACTATCCTTCTATAGCTTTGTTTATGAATATTTATTGTTTCTCTTTAATAGTTTCACGTATAGCCAATGTCAAATTGTAGTTTTACTTTTTTGAGATGCTGCAGAGATATGGTGCCTCAGTGGAAGCTTCTATTGTGCACCTATTTTACATGATGGATTAGATTGATGACCAAAGCTTTATGTATTCTCATACCTTTGACAATGCTTAAGTTTCATGTGCAAATTCTGCCACGTTTGCTATTTAACTAAAAGGGATTTGCTCTTGGAGGTTAATCATATATGGGGACCATGCCTTCAATTAAAGCTCGTCCATTTAGTCAACTATATCAACTGATCAACCTCTAGGTCTTCTGCATGTTCTCCAAATTTTCACTGCGGCTTTCGTCGCTCCTAAAGATTGCCGTGCTAAATTATGGGCGCTTGTCATTTGTTTATTTGATTTGTTAGTTGCGTCTTTGCTCCAAAATATGTACTGTTACTCCTTTGATACATAAGAATTAGGGGAGATTAATTTGGTATCTGTTCTCCTGTCATTATCTCCCTGCCTCTGAAACTCTACTGCATCTTGTAGGGCTAGCTCATCTGAGTTCATAATACCATTCTGTAAATTCTCAAAGAGCCTTGCTAATTCTTACACTGTCGGTATGAGGTTTAAAATGCGTTTTGAAACAGAAGATGCAGCTGAGAGAAGGTCAGTACAATTCTGGTTGCAGCATTAATCCAAAAGTTTTCATTATCAAATACTTACGTAGACCATTTCTGGTAGGTATACTGGCCTAATTACTGGGGTTAGTGATGTGGATCCTGTTAGATGGCGTGGCTCAAAGTGGAGGTCCCTCTTGGTATGCATCATTTGTCTTAGTGATACCCATACACATTTACACGCATTTTCTTGAGCTATGGTTGACATTTTAAATTAGGCATTGTACACTGATGCTCGATCCCAAGGCCCATGCTGGATAATTTGCTATTGTGGTTAAGCTATTCTTATGACTAGACTAAATCAAGCTAGCTTTGTGTACCCTAGTTTTGTGTACCATTATGTTGAGGGTAATTTACAAAAAAATCCCCTTCATCTATCATTTGATTTTACTTAACCCCCTTCATCTTTCAATTGTCTCAATGTATTCCCTGATCTATCCAAATGTAACAATCGATCATTTTTGGATTGACACACGTGACTACTTACCGTATTCTTCTCTAACTGCGTCAATCCAAAAGGGGTCAATTGTTAAATTTGAAAAGATCAGGGGTACATTGGGACAATTGAAAGATGAAGGGGGTTAAGTGCTACCGAGTGATAAATGGAGAGGATTTTATGTAAATTACCCTTGTGTTAATGATTTCTGTGATTGACTTATTGGAGAAACTTTCCTTTTTTTTGTGTATGTAAAATTGTTGCCGCTTTTCTATGCATGCTCTTTTTCTGTATCATTCATGCCCTTTATACTCGTTGAAACTAAAGAAGAATGACATGATGCATAAGTGATGTTTTGACAAGTTTGAGTCTTCGTACTTTTTGATGTGTCAAGCACCTAGTGATTTATTAACCCACTTGGCAGGTAAGGTGGGATGATCTAGATATTATCCGACATAACAGGGTATCTCCATGGGAAATTGAGCGAACTGGTTCAGTTTCTCCATCCGGCAGTTTGATGGCACCCGGTATGAAGAGGACAAGGGTGGGTTTGCCTTCCACAAAACCAGATTTTCCAGTTACCAGAGGTCCTGCATTTTCCCAGTTATGTTTTGTTGGCAAAATTGTCTGTTACTTCTTCCCTTGTAGATATTGACTTCCTTTCACTTACCTTCTTCAGATGGGATGGGAGTGTCAGACTTTGGGGAATCTTTGAGGTTCCAAAAGGTCTTGCAAGGTCAAGAAATTATGGGTTTGATTTCTCCTTATGATGGTGCTGATGTTCACAATCATCACCCATCGGAAATAAGGAGGTACGCTCCTTTCTCTTGTAATTCGAGGATTTCCGCAGCAGGAGATTCTGCGATTTCCTACGAAACCACCGGCTTTGGTGAATCGCTTCGATTCAATAAGGTCTTGCAAGGTCAAGAAATAGTTTCAGGCTCCGGAAGAGGTCCCTTTGCTAAAAACGAGCGGCTAAACATGGCCCAAGGAAACGCTGGTTGTGTTCGAGCTGCAACCTCATGGAATGGTTGGTCTCGCCTAATGCAGGGTTGTAATACTTATCCCCGCCCCTCTGCCCCACCAGTACAGGTGTCATCGCCGTCTTCTGTATTAATGTTTCAGAAAAATCGCATTCCAACAACTTACCGTGTTAATCAGGAGAATACTAATGAGTTTAGCAACCGGGTTTTGTTCAATATGTCTGAAAAAGATGGTGGGGAGCTCACATCATCAAGCAAGGAATACCATCAAGGTGTTAATTCCTTTGGTTTTTTGAAGGAGCGTGATAACCAACTGGGTATCTCATATTCTACTTTTGCAACTCATTCAGCATATAAGGGCAGTACAGATTTAGTTATGGCTTGTAAAAGTAGCTGCAGACTCTTTGGTTTTCCCTTAACTGAGGAAAGAAATGCTGTAAATAAAGATTGCAGTTCCTCTCAAGTTTCGTCTGGTGAGGAGCATTTGCTTCTGAAGCCTCCTCTGGTGAGTAATGTACTCGGGAGCAGTTGTACTAAAGTAGGCGACCTCTATGCCGTTAGAGACACGCTTCTTGATATTGCATTGTAGTGTGTTTTTTTGTTGTATGATAAGAACTTGCAAAAGGGGGGAGAGTGTTGTAGGATTTGTAAATGATCTCTCCAAACTTCGTAGGCTTGACAATTTGATTTCTAAGAAGAGTAGTAACTAGGGATTTGAAAAAGGCCTTTGAACAGTGTGGTGAAGGGTATAACTTGTTCACAAGGATCTCGAGGAGGATTCGCTGCTTGCTGACGATTTTGTTTTGCAGTAAGTAACATAACTTTTGATACTCTCAGTTTGCAGTGTGCTCAGGAGTCAGGACCCTTTTGGTTTGGTTGCTTATTTTATGAAAAGACAAGTAACATATTTGGCAGCAATTTGCTTATTGTGGTGTATTTTCTTACCAATAAGCAATAAGCAATAAGCAAATAAGCCTCCACAAACAAACTTTTAGCTTAATAAGCAAATAAGCAAGTGAACCAGACAGTTTGTATTGTTATGCACTTGAACTTGAAATCTGAAGGGTGTGATTTGATCTATTTGCTTTGATTCTTATATTGAATTATTTTCAGCTATGTTTTGCAGGAAACATTGTGATGTTTCCGGTATTTGAAGTGTTACAATAGCAGAGTTTCTTAGAAGATCAGCTTTTGGTACTCTGTGAAATTTCTCGGCCTTTGATGGATCTTCTCACTGTACTTGGGAATTGTGTCTTAACTCTCCTCAATGTGGGTAAAAGAAATTCCAATCTATTTCCTATGATTTTCTCATGGTAGTATTTACTTGGTAAACGGCTGTAAACTATATGGAATGGTAAATTAGCTTTATATTCTCTGCATGAAACTGTTGGCCTTTGCTTGCTTGATAGACTTCTTCATCTTATCTTCTGATATTCTTGGTTTATAGATTAGATAGTATGCATTTGTTTTTGTTTTGGTACAACTTTCTCACAGTAGTCTTTAGTAGGTAAACGACTTAAACCAAAATGAAACACTTTTGAGTATGGACTTAGGGAATGCCTTTCTAAGCTAAATACGTTAAATTTTGGCCTATGCTTGCTTAATATGTTGCTGCCTAGTCTGATATTCTTGCCTCGTAGACTGCAGAGTGACTTAGATATAGTTTTCGTTTACTAGAGTGATGTTTGTCTATTTATCTGAGGAATGATTATTTCTTATAGTAAAAGAAAATTATTTATGAGATACAATACATGTCTGTCCATGTGCGTGTTTGAAGCCATTCAACGTGTGAGGGTCTCATGCACATCGTGTTGGACCCCACATGCCTTGAATGGCTTGAGACACTTACATGTCTGGATGTACTCTTAAGTCGAACATTAGTTTTCTTTTCTTCACTGTTTCGGCTTTACCCTGTTCTTGTTCATCTCTTAGCTGCTATTAAATTGATTCGTTTCATTTGGGTCACTCTAATTCCTGCTTGAGACTTGGGCTATCTATCATAATGTCTTGAACCTCCAATCTACTTCGGAAACCGAAGTAGACTTTTGCATAGATTGTGTTTTCTAACCCTTCAAATATCACTCCACTACGTATTTCCGAATTACTTTAAAGGGTGCTGTAGTGCCCTTTATTTCCTTTGGTTGGGGTACCTATGATGATGGTGTTCTTGGTTAACTTCGTATTCAGTCTCTCTTCACGTCTGTGGATAATAATAGGTTCGATGAACCAATTGGACTGTCTTAGTTCGCCGGAGTTTGGGACCTGAAAATTGGATGAGTTAATAGGTGAATATCTACTTCCTCACTCTGCTTGAGGCTACGCGAGTTATTAAATTCTGGTTGATGGTATCATAAAGTAGATGGCTGACTTTTGAACTCCGCAAGGGTTTTGAGTGACTGATCCGAGGGCTCTGCGAGGGTTCTTGCAAAACAAGTTAGGATTTTTTTGACGATCAAGTTAATTGGAGTGTATGAGACTATGCATATAGAGAGCGGGAAAGGTGTGTCTTTTTTATGTGACAATGGATGCTAGCATGTGATGGAGAATTTAGGGGAATTAGTTTTCAAATGGGGGGAGACATTTTTTCCTTGATTAGCACTGAATCCGCTGATGATCATCTCTTTGATTGGTGTTGATGATCAGATTATCTCTCTGCTTTAAGCATATAATTATTCTCGTCATGAAACATCCTTCGGTCAGTCATTAGTCGCTCGTGTCCCGACTGATAGAGATGAGAACTTCGTCGGTCGATTATTATGCTTGCAGGTAAGGATGTAATTGGTCCGGTTTGACCAAAAATCTCTAACCAAACTAATTATTTCGGTTTGGACAAATGACAAATTGAAAATCGGATTGAAATTTATTAATTTGGTTTAGTTTGGCTTGGCCAATTTAGGTCCGGTTTGGTTGAGGCAAGGATAATATTTCTAAAAG
Source organism: Arbutus unedo (assembly GCA_014822125.1). NCBI lineage: Eukaryota > Viridiplantae > Streptophyta > Magnoliopsida > Ericales > Ericaceae > Arbutus > Arbutus unedo. The sequence goes on from JABCMJ010017497.1 coordinate 21,325, forward strand.
TATGTTTATTCCTTTGTTTTAAACAAGGTTTTCTTCTCAAGCTCAACATCAACAACCGATGTGATACTACTTCTTATTCTTCGCGGCCTTTTTCACCACACTTCTACTCCTTGGCGACAAAGTTTTTTTACTTGTATTCTCAAAAACAAATAAGAAACTCTACAAATATCTAAGAGAGATTACCGCTATAATTTTTTTTAGGTTAACTTGTACTAAACTCTGATCCGGTGTCTATAGATTAAAAACTGAACAGAAAATTAAAAAAAAAAAAAACTCGAATCTGATTGATTAGAGCAGAAAATTGGACTGAAGCGTTTGTTTTGTTCTGTCTGATTTTCTAATTTATAGTTACACCCCTACTTGCAGGTGTGTAGAATTCTGTTTGGGGTTTGTATAATTCTATTCATCACTGATAATTGCTTGATATGAGTGATTCTGTATTGCACGTATGCGAAGAATTAATGGAGTAAAAATCCAACACCCTCTTATCTGGGTAGCAAAAGTAGGTAGAACCGTAAAAATACAAATCAACAATAACTGTACGAGGAAACAAGACTTACGTGGTGTATTAAAGTTGGGCTATTTCTACGGTTGTCACATTTAATTGCGATGAAGAATAATGCACACGTTGTGATAAAAATGCCTTGGGCTACAACACCTAATGCTATGCTTCCTAGGAAAATGGAGAAAATATACCGTAGGATAAAGAAACAAACTCAAACCAAATATATGTCAAACTTATCAATATCCAATTCCAAGTCCTCAAAAACCTATGGAACACTTTAGACTAAAATCATATTGGGAAGAAACGATCAAAATGAAATCATTAAGAACCAACCTCTACCCTTATTTCTTTCTAACTAAACCCCATTACATAGAATAATTGATCTTCCCCTCACACAAAGTCCCAACAATTCGCATATACTAGGGCAACATATTGTGGTGCCAAGGCTAAATCTCTATTGCTATTGACATCCTCGGACGTTTCCGATTTGCTATTCCCACTCCCACCACCATAAGAATTTCTGCTGGACCTCGTTGACGAAATAATAGCAGCATTTTGCTGAATGTCAACGTCGCTGCGGCTGCCACTGCCGGCTTTATGATACTTCTCGTTGTCGCCATTACTGACGGAGAGAGATTGTTGTTGTTTGCCACTGCTGCCTCCTCCACCTCCACGGAAGCCACTGCCGCTGCCCCGTCCACCCCCGCCCCGTCCACCCCCACCCCGTCGGCCCGTCCCATGATATTGATACTTTTAGGGATTGAAAAAGGTTTTACTTGTACCCTGCTAGGAGTACACTTCTTATGGAAGGGAGATATTTCTGAATTCGTTATGTGAAGGGATATGGATGGAACCCTCTTTTATTCATCTAATCTCACTTGAAACCTTCCTACTCATGGGGTGAACTAGGGCGGTGGGAAAAATTATTAGATGCTTCTTTATACTGTGGTGTAGTTTTTAAACACACTGTAAAATCAATATTTGTAGTTTTAAAGGGTATTGGGACGTTACGTTACGGTGTTGCAAGACCATTAACGAGTGGTGACATTGACCTCTATTGACTTTCTAAAAATTATTTTAGAAAATATTCGTTCCTATATACTAAACACATTTCCTATTCTGACAATGTCCATATTTCTTTGCTACTTTCAACACACTAACAAGTATTAAAATTTGCTACCTTATAAAATCAAATGTTTCGAACGTTTTCACAGCAAGACTTTAATTATTTCAATTTTTACTATAAAGGTTACATGAACATTTGATGCAGTAAATTTAAACCAATAAGAAAATTATATTTTTAAACCTTCCATTCTAGGTTTCTTTGTTGTGATTGAGAACGTTCGCTATATATTAGAACTAGCATGAACCCCGTGCACACTTATGACGATAAAAATAATTACTTAAGTAGAGTTAACTAATAATAAGTAAAAATATATAACTCAAAAAAATAACTAAATGAGCATTGGTCATAATGAAAAATATACCATAAGATATGTGTCAGCAATATGCATATTTTGCGTGCACACTTGAATTTTGTTTTAATTTTTATTTTTTATCTCAAAACTAAAACAATTATATTTGAAAGCTAAAAATATTTATTAAAGATGAAAATAATCCAAAACATAGAGTTTTTGGATTATTTTTGTCTTCTTTGAACTTTTTTTAAATTTAATTCATATTTTTTTACTTTTTTTAAAATCTCTTTTCGAGACAATCCAGTAATGCACAATAAATTGACGCAAAATAAAAAATTATATAAAATTAAAATAAGGACAAAAAATTATTCAAAAGAAAAGTTGGGCCAAATGATCATCTAAAAAAACACTTAAATCATTCAAAATCGCGAATCATGTGAAAGTTAGAAAACATGCATAAAAATATTAATATGTTGGATTCAAAATTTAAAATCAAACCAAACTGAGCATTAAGTCTTCATTAATTGGGATCGACTACATGTCCAAAGTTTCTCAATAAGATCTCTCTAAAGTGTGATAAAATCTTTGAATTAAACTCTCTAAAATTAGTTTTGGTGTACCTCTGAAATTAATATTCACTTTTCTAATTGCCACATCGTATTTCGAATTCAAAAGTTTAACAACTAAAAAGTAAAACAAAATAAGGATAACATAGACATTTAAAATGACATTATTAATAATTCAAAATTTCTGTTCTTTTTTCTCCCTTTTCCAAATCATTATGCATTTACAATTAGCTTAGTTGAGGGAGAATAAATAGGCAAGGTTATAAATTAAATAAAATGCATGGACATGTGAATAAAAGTAAATTTTTTTTGTCTAATGTTAATGTATTCGTTTTTTATTGGCAATGTAAAAGATACCTATAACATATATATACAAAGAGTTGATAAATTGATACGTGGTTATACAAATCTATCTTGACTATAATCTTATAATTTCTTTTACAAAAATATATTTATAAAAAGTAATAGAAGTAGAAAAAAAGGGGTGATGTTTTTTTTTTAGAAAAATTAGAGTTAGGGGTATCAAAAATATATGCAGAAAATTTATTTGTTTCCAACAATAAGTAAAATTTGGACCAAAATTTTACCAATGTAAGAAAAATATTTTTGTTTCTACTTTCTTTTTGAAAATTAATCTCTGTACAATTCTTTTTAATTTTTTTTATCTATGTAGATATGTAGATACATAGCTATATGTATATATGTATGTGTACAGATATAGATAGGTAGAGAAATTTATAGAAATAAAATATTAGATGTGAAATATAGCAAGTATTTTTAATTCGAATTCAAGAAAGATTTATGCAACATCTTTATTGTTATAAAGTCACATGTGTCACTTCAAAGTTTTGATTACAAACCAATTAATTTTGCCACTTGTTGTTCTCAGAGCAACTCTCACAAAAAGTCGTCCTGTAGTAATATATATCTAGCAAGAACTTGTGCTATGCACGTGACAAATTGATTTGTTGAACTAATTATTTATTGCGCGTTCATATTATGAGACAATGTAATTCTTGATCATTTTAACTCCATTATCCTATCGTATTATTGCAAGGTAAGGAGATTACCACAGTTATGCAAAGTAATTTGCATTGACTTGTAAGACATTGTACTTGCGATCCAAGTCTTTTAAAATACGGTAATACATTGCGCAAGATAAACTCTGTGTAAGTGTCTTATAGTATAAGCTTCATCAATTTAGAAGAGTATTTTACGACTATCTTTACGTTAAACCTATTTGTTTTAATAATTTAAACAACTTAATTTGAATTATATAATGAACTAATTATTTATTACTCACAAACAATTACCTAGTCATAGTTTGGACATCATTCTGATTAGATGCGATGGAAAATATAAGAAGGTTTTCTACGCTAAGAAACAATTTTCCATGCTTAAAAATAAATTTGACAAAAATATTGAGGACATTTCTTAATTTCCCAAATAGCAAGGATTGAGTGCTAGAATCACAATGGTATATAGAAAATATTTTATTAACTAAGCAAATTATTCAAACATTAGAAGTGAAAAGGTGTGAAATTTATTTCAAATAGGGAAGTATTAAATGATGATATTATTCTCACCAATCACTTTTTGGTCTTTCGGTCAGCATATGATTGACATTCGTCTAGGTGCCGACCTAGTTGGGATTCGCTTAACTTCATTGTGATGTTTGATTGGCAACTCGGCTTTTTTACTATGTACGATGCGCGTTCTTACACAACGTATTTCTTTTGCAATTTCGTTAGCTCGTTTTCGATAAGAATGACCATATTGATCATTTTGACAATCAAGTATTTATTTGCTAGATCGATCAACATTATGATTAATATTCTCACAATCCATCCTATAATATTACAAAAATGATCAGTCTAAAAATCAAGCTGATAAAAGACAATAAAATCAGTTAAAAAACTATATTTTTTAAATTCTTTTGTCTTTTCAATTCCTACATTATAAACAGAATACCAAACATGAAAAAAGGAAGAATAAACAGAAATTCATAAGACATAACAATGAAAACATGAAAACGTGTATATTGAACAACTTAGGTTATCAAGCGGGAAAAATTGAATGACACTCGAAAAAATAGTTCAAACTTTTTTGGATTGAAGTATTTAAATGTTCCCACTCTTCGAAAGTGTCAATTTTCCCTGAAACTTCAAAAGCGATTGAAAAATAGAGGAATAATAAGAGAGTGAGCAAATTAACGAAATAACAAATCGATTGATTGAGGAGAAAATATTTTTATAGATGGATTGAGATTATTGAGAAGTAAACAAAAAGGAAATGCATCAATTGATGTTGAGAACGGAAGAATACCTGAGTTATTGTTGCGTTAATTAAATTCAAATATGAGTGAAAGATATGCTATCAGATGAAGGTTAGTTCGTATATATTGAGAATGGTTGATAAGGATGGAGGTTTTTAACTTGAACA
>JABCMJ010017501.1:0-13111 GCA_014822125.1 Arbutus unedo
ATTTTGCTAAAATGAGGACATCTCATTTTCTGATCAAATATATATCGTACAAAGTATACTTGGTGTATTACTGTTGAATTAATGATATTGAACTAGTGAAACTGATTCTTCTTCTTCTTCTTCTTCTCCTTTTTAATTTATTTGTGTTGACCAAGGCATTCGAAGTTTTGTGCCGACTAATTTTCAAGATAAACTTGGATGCACTAATAGATTTTCAGGCCTTAGCAAACTAAACGGGTTGAGGATTAGATTTTCATTTACCCTCCCCTTGAGGACCGAACCAGCAACCTCTTGAAGCAAAATCCCCAGCCTTCACTAAGCTAGCCCTAATGATTGATGCAGCTAGTTCCTAGGTTCATCAAACTTTATCCATGACATGCCCTTTACACTTGAATGTAGGGAGGGGTTAAGATAGAATTATGACAAACCATGAATGAAGAATGTTTTCCCTAAGAAGCAAGCCCAATCATGCTTCTGCACCAGAAATTGAGATTTGTTAACAGCTGGATCCTCAATCTCAATTCTATCGGGGTCTTCAGCATATTTCTTCAACTTTACGGGAACAACTTCAAGGAAAAAAGAAACATGTATAAGATAATGGCGTCACACACTCAGTTTTATGCATTAGTAATAGGAAACATGAAACAAGGAAATAAAAACAAGAAAAGATGTTTGGCATTGAATTTGTGGAAACAATATTAGGCTGTGGTCCAAAACTGCCCATTAACGGGTAGAATGAAGTTTGTTGAAATGTCTACAATAAGCGAGTGAAGTGTTGTAATCTTCAATGCATAATAGTACGTAGTAGTAGTAGATAGTGTTTTTCTTCACTCGTGGACGGACATACGCACACTACTGAAGGACGTATACATTGTGTTGATTTCGTGTTTTGCCATTGTTTTGTCTTCTTTGCTGTTTGTTATTAAAAAACACGTATATCCATCTTTGTATATGCATTGTTTGGCAGATAAAAAAGGAAAGGGAGGGGTCGCTAGGAACTTACGAGAATACAGGATGCCTTCCCAAAAATTCTTGTGCCTGCCACTTGGAAATGCACTCACCTTTCTAGCTATTGCTTTCAAACCACAACCATTACCATTGCGCGACCGTGATGTAGCCAATTTGGGATAGCGATGAACCAAATCCAAAGCTACATCTGTTGGTCAGAAAAATCATCCGATATTATGTCTCGTGGATCGAACAAATAAACTGTTGGAATCACTCGGGCTCCTTACTCCATGAGTGAAGGGCTACTCACCGTAGAATCCGGAAGTTATAACATTGATGAGAAGCTCAGCGCCTAATCCCTCAGATCCGGAGGAGAAAAGCACAGAAAGAGCAGCAGCATCCTTTATAGTTTCTTTGCACAAATAAGAAAGGGTCTTTTTTTCAGCAGCATAGTGGACCGGCAACAAACCGTGTGCGTTCGTGATACTTAGCAAAGCCGGGTTCTTTTTCACCAAAAGCCTAGCGGCTTTGCTGTTTCCGACCCAGGCACCAAGGTGGAGGGGAGTGTTACCGTTGATGTCAGGCTTTTTCAAAGCCTCCGCAGGCATCAAATTCAGCAACTCCTCCACGAAATGCACCGCTTTCTGTCCCGTCCCGGTAGCCATATACAGCGCTGTCTCCAATTCTGCGGTGATTGGGGCTGTGATTGCATTTTCATCTTTCTCGAAGAATTCCTTGGCGGCGTTCCAGTTCCCTCTTAGTGCGGCTTTCAGCAGCGGTATGTATCTCGAATATTCATCCTCCTCTCCCGATAGATTATCTGCATTTTTCGACGATTAACCCAACAATTAAATACACACATTTGGATACAAATTGTTGGAGTTTATATACATATACTTATCGTGCACAAATCCGAATACATGTTGTCCATAAACGTATAATGCACGCAGCGTTCATATTATTTTAAAAATTGAGGACTCTATATTTAAATTTGTGCACGAATAATTGTGTTCGTACAGTTTTTCTTTTTGAGTTTATAAAGCTAAACTAAGCTTAGAATATTGGGTAAATTTTACTTACCTTCGCTGAGGTCTCTCTTAATTAATACAGGATTGGTTGCATTTGCTTCCCCTCCGCTTTCATTGTGGGTTGCACTTTCTTCTCCTGCTGTCAAGGAGCCGTTAGTTAGGTAACGGAGTCGATGATATCAGCACGACAAATGCACTAAAGTAATAATTTTATCCTCTCACAAAACATATTTCATTCACTCTCTCTCTCTCTCGGGTAAAAAAATACTGAACTTCTATTGTTTGTCCTAAAATTTCGTCTAAATTTATATATATTTTTTATTTTCTTTCAATTGTTCTCGTCGAGGAATACAAGAAATGGGTCAACAAATTAGTCATTTCATGTGTGAATTAAATTTGTACTCATTTAATTTGAAAGGTACATATCAGACACTAAAATTATTTAATCACATCAAATATACAAGTTCAATTGTCTATACACATTCAATTTGAAACATTGCCTAGCTTTCTTTTGGATCATTATTTTTGTCCTTATTTAAATTATTTTTGTAATTTTTTATTGTACGTCAACTTTTTTATGATTATTGGTTAGTCTTAAGAAGAGTTTCAAAAAAATAAAAAATTATGTCCAAAAACTATAAAATAATCTAAAAAAATTATCTGTTTTGAATTATTTTTTTTAGTGATTTTTTTAATTTTTGAACATAATATTTAACTTTTTAAATTCTCTTTTTAATACAAACTACACAAAATTAAAAAATATAAAACAAATTTGAATAAAGACAAAAGATAAATAAATTATAATATTATCTTATTGCGGTTGACTATTAAAAACAAATTTTACTGTCATGATGTTAAAAAACACACATAAAATAAGTTGTAACTTTTTATTGTGGTAGCATTCGAAATCTGTACTAGTCTACAGGTGAATCCAAAAATTTTGGTCAGTGGAGTCAAAATTTTTATTAAAATCACACAATAAATTTTCTTCAATCAAAAGATAAATATGAAATCTTTCCAACATATTAAAATAAACAAAATAAAACACAATAACTTTTCCTATTTAGGAAAAGATATAGAAAAGGATTATTTGTTAAGAAAAAACTAGAATATATTTTTCACAATAGGCACATAAAGTATTATTTGCAAGTTAATTTAATTCAAATGCAATACAATTTTTTTCACAAATTGCATAATAAAATACTTAGGGTGTGTTTGGTTGAGTATTTTTAAAACGATTTTTGAAAAAAAAACTCTGAGATATTATTTAGTATAAGTGTTTAAGAAACAATTTGAAATTAAATTTTTTCGGTATTTTCGAGGCCTCTCTCTCTCTCTCTTCTTTTATAGAGAGATAAAATTGTTTAGAAAAAAAGTAAAAATGTTTAGAAAATTTTTTGCCAGAAACTTATTTGGAAAAAAATTTCCCAAACCATCAGACAAACACACCCTTATTTTTTATTTGGATAAAATATTTGGTACAATTTAAACATTATGTGAAATGTTTAGGGCAATTTTTATACCTTAGGTGAAATCTTGGGGTAATTTTTATACCTTATGTAAATTATGTAAGTTAATATCTTAATTTTGATGGGATCAAATTAACTAATTAAAATTACATTAATTGTATTTGTCTCAACACATAAATAGTAACAAGATTCAAAATAAGCAATAACAAAATTAACATTAATAATTTGGGCGACAAAGAAGTCAATTCAATAAGTACCTTAAATGAAGATAGATTAAAAGAGACAAAAAGAAAAAATTAAAATTTTTGAAAAAATTTAGACATCAGTTAAAAAAATTAACTCGTCAGTGAGCTTTAATTTGTAATATAAATACTTTTCAAAGTATAGAGTATAGACATCAACTAAGAAAATTAAATTAATTCATATTAGTTATTTTATTTACTTAAAAGTTTCTTGTAGCAAAAAAAAAAAATGATTTGAAAAATTGGTAAGCCGTCGTCAAGTGTACTCTCGTTGGTACTCAAGTGCACTACTTTTTGGCTGATTATTCCATCCGATTACCTCATCAATTTCTCCCTAAATTTTTTATTAAAAAATCAGATCTGTTTGATTCCTGATATTAATTGGTGTTATTACGAAGAAAAAAACTTGAAACAACTTTTCCAGACATAAAGATCGGATCAATTTTTTCCAGAAATAATATGGATTAATATGTGGTATTACCTTTTGTTTCTTGACAATCATTGCAGTTTCATAAACTACAGGAAAGGTGTCTGCAATTGTCAAAAACTTCAAGGGAGGTAACTGAAATTTATCCTAAAAAAATTTGTGTTTCCTTGGCTTTACACATATCTAATTGGCACAAATCTCACCCTTACATTTACAGAATTCAGACTTCAGAGAATAAAATGTACATAAATCAATTTAATTGATCGAATATCAATATTGATTTGATCGAAAAATATTTATTATAAAAAATAAATTATCAGTATTGTTCAAAAAATAAACTGTCAACAAATATATCTTAATTATATAGTTATAATTTTTCAATTATCTTAATTTTTGGTATATAAGTAATGTTTAGAGAACTTTATAAATATATCAGTTTGGATGATGCCGATCGATGAAATATTTCTGCGCTATGGAAACTCCTTATCCATTTTCTTGATAGGAGCCCCAAAAAAATAAAAAACTTTAGATATGTACTGCTTTACTAATAAATGGATATGTAATTTCATAAAATATGATAAAGACAAAATATGTAGCTATTATCAATCATAATGAAACTAATAAAGCTACATTCATTTCATTATTTTTCACATTTTATGATTATCCAATGGCTAATAGTTTGAGACTACGTAAATTTAAATTAACTGTCTGATAAGTGATCTATTCTCTCATATGTACACTCCTATGTTCATAGTAATTAAAATTGAAGCAAAAATTATCACCAAGGACAAAACAGAGTTTAATTTTCGCTCAAAAATGATCACCAAGGACTAATAGAGTATGCAATAGAATCAACGAATTTGTAGAGAATTTTCATGCAGAATGAAATGATTTAGTCATGTGTTTATGACTTCCAAATGCAAATTACCACAAAATGATCAGAAACCTTAATGTGGAAATGGGTATGGCATTCCAACCTTTTCTTCCCTCTTGTTCCAATGCGTCAGTCATACTCTGCCCTTCGATGAATGAAGATGAAGTCATAATCCCTCTCTCTCTCTCTCTTTCTCTCTCTCTCTCTCTCTCTCTCTCTCACTGCACCTGAGATGCTTCTTGAGCTGTTGCTTACCTAGTAAATGAATTACCTACACACTCATATATATAAGTAATGTGACTTAATTATACCTGATTCGTAAACTTTCCTAAAATCTCAGTAAAATTGCAAAAAGTAAAAACTAGTTAGTATCGTCTCGCCGGTGTCAATCAAAAAGTACTCTGATACTTAAGTCAATCCGTGAAAATAGAGAGATAATCTGAAAGTGTTGGAGAGAAAGCATGTACTGTATTTTTTACCTTAAGTTGTCACTACACATGATGTCACGCATGACGCACTTAACGCCAAGGTAGACGCCCTAGATGTCATGTTGGATGCCACGACATGTGGAAATGACCATAACCACTTTAGTCGGGTCATCATGTAACCACCTATCCGAACGTCCACCGAAACTCTCTCCTAGACGCTCGGCCTCATAGCCTGCTTGAGGTGTCACAATCTCTCCCACTTAGGAACCGTACACGTCCTCGTGTGTGGGGTCGAGATTTTATCCCATATTTTCGGTTGGTGCAAGATCTGATATAATTTATAGCGACCCGATCCTGCCTTGTACAATACTATTCGCTTTCACCATCCAAACCTGATGGACTTTCGAGTAGGTAAACCAGATCCCTGCATTGCTGCAGGACACGCACGCCTAACTGTGAAGTTTCATTAGGCTTTGACGCTCTCACGGCTTAATTTAAAAGGCCTTATACAAGGTTAGGTCATGATCTATTATATATATAACACTAAATTTTACATCTTCCAAGTAATGTGGGATCTTTAACCATCCATCCGGACGCCCACCGAGACTCATTCCAAGACGCCCAACCTCACAACATGGATGGGGTGTCGCAATCCGCATTGAGTACCGCTTCAGCCCAATTCACATAGGGCACGCCAACAAGTTGGATGATCGCGCAAGACCATGCAAAACCACGTCAAACCTCGATTTGTCCATTGGATTTGCTACTAGACCGAGCCCAATTAACAATTCAATTCAATGTCGACTCAGCCTATTACAGGTGGTTTGTTTGTGTCCTTGAAAGAACAAATACCATGTCATCATGAATGATGACAAATGAGAGGTATGCAGTACAAATGGCACATGAGAAAAGAATAAAAAAGTACCTTGCTTCAACTTTGTTAAGATGCTTAATTCCATGAAGGAAATAATGTTTAGTTGCTTTTTAATATGCTGGCGAACAAAGAAAACAAGAGGAACAAAGCATTTTACAGTGTTACAGATTTTGTTTCTTGCCTTCAAGGCTTTCAGAGGATATTTTCACTTAGCATCAATTTTGTTCCTCTTGTTAAGATGCTTAATTCCATGAAGAAAATAACTGTTAGTTGCTTTTTAACCAATTACATTGAATATATGCTATCCAACAATAATATTTGTTCTGATTATGTTTTATTTAGATGGTGGGTGATGAAGTATACTACAAAAATTCAAAATAAAAAGCACTTTGAGTCATGTCACAATGTCGCTTTCCTAAAACATATAGTTTTCTCACCAAATAGTATGCACCGAGTCACAATAAATCTGCCCTCAAGATACAACAAATCCCAAACTTATCTTATTTTCAACTACATTTACAAAAACGGAGACTGATAGAATGAATATTTATTGTGTAGTGAAAAAGAAAATCACAAACCATTACGAATTGTTTCTACAAAATGATCGCATTTAGTAGGAGTACTTATAATATGATAGGGTTTTGGGAGAGAGAGGGGGCTGAAATTGGATGTCTACATGACTGATCTATTTATAGGCTAAATCGCACCCCTCTGAATAGGCACGCACCAAAACGATTTTTTACTTTTGAATTGGATCCGAAAGGTCCAAATCATTTGTATCCTTGGAATGTTTCACTCACACCCGATTGAAACATTCGATTGGATCCAATCCCAACCATTGTATCACAGATATTTAGGATCAACTGTCACGCCCATCCAGATAGGCCAAGTCACCGACCACATGGACACCACGCAACATCCACATCAACGTCACACCATTGATCCGTAGCAAATAGGAAATGGTGCCTATTAGACGCCTTGCGCTGAAGCACAAAATGCGCCAATATTGTAGCCACATAGCCCACTGCAACGCCCGTGCACGTGGTGGCGACTTCTAGGTGCAAAGCATCAGCTTTGCTAGTTATTGTGCAAAGCACCATAGCGTAACCACTTGTGCATGACATCAAAGAGAGAATCTATAGCTGACAAAGAGCCAACCACGTAATCAAAAGCTTGAAACGCACCCTAAATGTAATGCCCCATGTAAACTACTGACCTAACAACTTGTTGGAGCCCAACTATATGGCCCAAAATGCTTAAACTCAATTTGATAGTAGTAATTTATATGGTTCCTTATATACCCAGGATCACCATCTCCCCACCTTTAAGACCTTGCGTCCTCGTAAAGGTTGAACACTAGAGTCACCATGGCCTAATTCTCGGGTCTGTTCTCTTGTGACCAAACAAAATCTCAACCCCATACTCGATTGTGTACACGGGTCGCTTTGATACCATTTGTAACGCTCCAAGTAAACCACTGACCCAACAACTTGTTGGAACCCAATCACGTAGCCCAAAATGCTTAAGTCCAAGTTGTTAGTAGTAGTTTACATGGTTTCTTATATATCCAGAATTACCCATGTAGACTTTTACGCCCCATGTAAATCACTGACCCAATAACTTGTTGGAGCCCAACCACATGACCGAAAATGTTTAAACCCAAGTTATTAGTAGTAGTTTACATAGTTCCTTATATACCCAGGATCACTCATGTAGACTTTCGATGTAGGACGAGATATCACAATATCTCTACCTTTAAGACCTTGCGTCCTCGCAAGGGTTAAACACTAGAGTCACCACAGCCTAACTCCTGGATCTGTTCTCTAGCGACCAAACAAAGTCCCGACCCCACACTCGATCGTGTACACGGGTCACTCTGATACCATTTGTAACGTCCCATGTAACCCAATTACCCAATAACTTGTTGGAGCCCAATCACGTGATCCAAAATGCTTAATGTGATGTCCCGTCCCACATCGAAAATCTATATGGGTGATCCTGGATATATAAAAAATCATGTAAACTACAATTAACAACTTGATTTTAAGTATTTTAGGCCACGTGATTAGACTTCAACAAGTTATTAGGTCAATAGTAAAGCGTTACATTAAAATCACCCAAAGCATCCCTAAAATCACCTATCACCTGGAACTGCCTTAATGCTGCACCCTGCCTTACAACAACAGTAAAAGGCTGAGAATACTGCATTATGGCTACACCAGTGATGGCACATGAGGACAAGCTAATCATATGCAAAGTCCACAACCAAGACATCAGGAGTGGATCTCGGAAAGAAAAGATGTGTTTTTTTTTTTTTTGTGATTTTCCCATGTTACAACTTTCATACCCATTTGGTCAATCTGAGATAGATCAGTTAAACATTCTATTAGGGAGCTTGGTCTTGACTCTTCTGTGTGGTATTCATTCACGTTTGGCTCATGGAATCACATCCACCAGTTGGTTGGAACAACTTGCAAAATCCAACCATTTCTGCTACTTCATTGTCCCCAACCCTTTCTGGTACGGGAATATATAGCAGAACCAAAAAACAACTTGAAATGGCTACGAGTCAATTCACAAAAACGTTGACAACATTAAAGAAACAAAACCAGACTGACAGTAATTAGTAGGCCTAGTATCCCCTCTTCAACCCAAGCACATCCAAGATCAGACTAGGAAAACCCGGTTTCACAACAAACTTCGTAAGAATCTCTCCAACCAAACGGCAGACAATGCAAACATATCTGCCCCAGTTGCAGTGGTAAGTACTGTGGTAAGCACTGCATTTCCCAAATGCGTGTTTGATTGGCTGGATGAAATATAAGATTGAACTACTATTTGTTTGGGATGGCATTTTCGGCACTTGAATGTAACTGATGAGTCCGGATTTGCTGAGCTCAGCACTCGGTCTTCTGGTGCTCAGGTGCTTAGTATTTAGTCATTTAGCACTCGCCCGCTCAACAATCAATATTCATCCACTCGGCACATGAGTGCACAGGTTTTGGGCGATCAGCCTTCTTAGAATCAGGCTGCTTGGCCAAGAAGAACCAATCACGGAATCCGTTTGGGCAAGATCCCACAAATAAATCCTGAGAGACCACTCAAAATCCCAAAAAAGGAGCCCTCAATAAGTGATCCGCTCCTCGCAACAATGAAATAGGAGCATGATTGACAGTCATCTGACCCCCTAAAATCCTCCATCCTTCACCCTATTAAAGAGGCAGTTAGGCCAAGGCCAAATTACGTTCTCACACTCAATACTTACATACCTGTATACTCCCTCTCTCTACCGGAATCTAACTTTTTCTCGGACGGAAAATATCATCAGTCTCAGGACTTGTGTACAGGAACAATAGCAAGAATTCGAAGGTTCACATCCATTCTTTGATATCATCGGTAACAATTTGCAAAGAAATCACATTGTTCATAGAATAACCAAATTAACCCACGATACATGGGGATGACCAAATAATTTTCCTTGACAAACGATTTCCAACGCTGACCAGTATATGCATGCAACAATGGTTATGTGAATACATATGTGGATCCTACATATGGATAAAAACTTTTGATGATATATGCTTGGTATTCTTCTTCACCTTGCTGTTAGTCATGCTAAAAAAAGGATCATATATATGTCTAACGTGTTCTGTTGAAGTCATATGTTCTACATGGCAATGGCGGGTTGATGTGCTGCTGCTCAAGTGTTTCAGCCTTCTTATGCTGGGGGTTTAAAGTTTCTTTTCGATGCCTTTTTTCTCTCAAGACTAAATCAAGTCATTCAATGGGCAATTGCACCATGGACTATTGGAGTTGGAGGAAATCTCGGATGGTGAAGATAAAGAGAGGATGACGAAATCACTAGGAGACTTGGCCGGCGGATCTATGGAAAGGAAGAGGAATTGTTCCTGAGTCTTTATGCTCGGGATGCTTCAAAGACGGTGGCGATTACCGAGCTAGGAGCGATGAAGCCCCTATAACTCGGATGCACCAAAGGAGAATGTGGACAGCTCGGCCAATGCACATAAAATTTTTGAATGGATTTTCTCACATCCGGTAACAGCAAAATTGGAAAAGTTATCCTTACTGTATTTGGATGATACTTAACGAAGGTTTAAGGTAATGTGACAGGAGACGGCAGTCTTTTATCTTATGCCGGGTGCTCATGAGAGACTGACATACTGGACAAATGATGGCTACTGCTGCTACATATTACCAGGCCAAACTCATTGTGAAATTTACTCTGTTCCTATCAATTATGTTTCAATCCATCTTAAGCAAACACATTCAGCCTTCCATTAGATCCCTGGTTTTTTTTTTGGTTGTTGATGGAAGAGATGCAGCACATTCATATCCATATCTTCAAAGTTTTGAGATGCTTCATAAATTCTCGGTTGTCTGTTTGACGTATTCTGACTCATGTTGTGACCACAGGGAAAATCTGCAAATGCTATAACTACGGTCTATGCATTGATCCATTAGCGGTTGATCAACTTACTGTGGCTGAAGCACATATATGTACGTGCTTTCTCCACCATAATCAATCCTCTGCTGCATTTTCTACTGTCAGTTTTGAAAATTGAAGGGGTTTGTTTTTCGAGCTGAATTATTTACTCCCAAGGACTCTTTGTAAACTGTGACATCTGCGTGTCTTTGTTGTTTAGAGCTTGGTTTAGAATTGCTTATGACAGCAAAGAACCAAGCTGGACAAGCGACTTTCCCAAAAATTATGCGAGAGCTACATTCTTATAGCAGTTGTGGTGATCGAAAGCTTCAAAAAGTTTGGATCTAAAGTGAAATCGAAGAATTTACCTTCTTTTTTTATTCTGCTGTGGCAGATTTGGATGGAGTCTCGCCCATGGCCAGTAGGAATATGCATTAGGGATGGAAGTTTAGTTTCATTTCCTAAGTCTATGAAACGTTGTTCCCGCCGGCCTTTATGCGCAACTGCCCACCAGTACCAGTGCTTCCACGATTGCAATCTAAATCGGTTAATGTTACTGAAGCTATAGGAAAGAGTTCAGTTTGTGCCACATTTGCCCAATCCAGAATTCAAATTTTAGAACAGTATCTCATCATCCTCAGAGAAAATAAAAAAAATCTAATTACTGAAGCTATAGGAAAGAGAAGTTGGAGAAAATAGAGAACACCACACATCAAGAAAACACTTAAGAGGCTCAGATAAACTATCCAGTTCCAGTGGCCACCCTATAGTGACCCCCCAGAAAAGTAGAACAACAACAGAACATCATCAGAGGTACAAGCACTATAGGCACACATCAACAAACAGAAATATTCGAATGCCCCACAAACCATTTAGCCTTCAAACTCAGTTTTCACCCACTGCCCGTACTTGTTCTTCATCTTCTCATCCAATTCCTTAGCTTTCATCTCAGCTATTTTTTCTGTGTTTACCATTGACTCCTCCTGCACCCTGGCAATCCTTCTACTCCTTTTCTTAGCCGTTGCCTCTCTCTCGGCTTCTAATCCCTCATACTCTCTTACCCAACAACTATGCACAGCACATGTCAGTACCAACACACCTATTTGCATTACAAAAATGGCCATCAAAATCCCACATTCCAATCTCACCAATAACTTCGCCTCTCTTGGGTCTCTTGGAGATTTTAGCAGGGAAAGGCTCGATTTCTCTTTTGTAAACAGGGCTAATATGGCCATTAATTGGCCGATCGATGAGGTAAGGAGGAGGGAGAGGTGGGTTATGAAGCAAAAGTGGGTGAGAAGAGAGTAGAAACCCACAAAGGAGGAGATAATTGAAGTGGAAGAGAGCAGCAGGAATGCCCAACCAAATGAAGATGGTGGCGTTTTGATGATTATAATGGGGGCAACAGAGGCTGCAGAAAGGATAAAGAGAATGAAATTGAAACAGGAGAGAAGAAGATTTGGGAAGGAACTTCGACGCTTAGAGGAGGAAGCCATCTCACAACTTGAGAGAGAGAGAGAGAGAGAGAGAGAGAGAGAGAGAGAGATGGATTTGGGGGATGGAGAAATTTGGATTTATATTAGGAGGTGAATGAGGCCGTTGGGGGGCAAAACCATAACGGCTAGGTCGAGGTTGGCCCACCATTTTGGAACCTCCATTGATGTATCGAACCGTTCTCCCTCTCTCTGCTTTTAAAGGGATTGGGATTTTGAGGACTGTTTGGCATTTTTTAAAATTGAGAGCAATACTATTAAGAGCATCCACATCAACTTCTCCAAATATTCTCCTTCTTTAATTTGAGGAGAAAATTTTTTTAACAACCCCACATCAGCCTCTCTATCTCTTCTCCTTATTTTCCAAAATGAATACTGACTCTCTAGTTTTAGGGTGTCACTATTCACTCCTAACAATTTACTTTTATTATTTTTTTCATTTTTTTCTCCTCCCTCATGACATTTGAATTAAATATAAAAGGAAAAAAGAATATTTTAATAAAATAGGGATAGAATAGAGAGTCTGATGCAAGAGATATTACAAAATATGACTTCCTAAAATAGAAAAATGAGATTTTCTCTCTAATTTGGTGCAAAAAATAAAGAGACTGGTGCAGATGCTCTAAGGTGATGTTATGGACCTCGCCATTTAATTATTCTCAGCTTTTTTACAAGGAAAATATAATCACCGCTCTTAAGACAATAGATAATGTATAAAAAGTGTGTCGATATCAAAAGAAGAAAAAATATACTTCATCAATGTACATTAATATCAATAAAATGTGTAACAATATTTTAACTTTTTTGACATTATGGGCCCGTTTGGATGGGGGAAAGGAAGAGGGATAATTTTTGGAGGGGGTAAAAGAATCGACGTGACATGT
>JABCMJ010017502.1:0-15440 GCA_014822125.1 Arbutus unedo
ATATTATGTGTGATAAACAAGCTGCTATACAGTTCATTAAAAATGGTGAGATTGGATCAAGGGGAAAACATATAGATCGGCAACATCATTATGTTGTTGATGTATTACAAAGAAATGAGATCACAATAAATTATCTCTCTTCTAAAGAGATGCTTGTTGATCCCCTTACAAAGCCTATTACATCTGTTGAATTTTGAAAACATGTACATCTCATGGGAATAAAAATGATTGAAAATATCTCGATCTATTGGCCAAGTGGGAGATGTTGGGATGAGTGGTCAAATAGCCCTCAATATTTTTATACATCTCATTGTTAGTTATGTTTGTTCTATTTATTGTTAGCTGACATTTCTTTTTGGTTGAGCATGAATTTATTTTGTATGTTTGCACAAGAGAAAACAATGGGTGTGATTGGCACTATTAGGTGTATCCCACTTAATAAGTGATGTGCACGTGGATGGGCGTGATATGGTTGTATCATGTAACATGCTTCCCTAAATAAAAGGGATGGTTAGAGAGATATGGATTAATGAAATAACCTCCACTGTCTAAATAATAGGGAGCAGTTTTTAATGTAATGTTACATGGTTATATGCCTATATAAGAAAACCCAAGAGGAGGGGAAATCCTATCACAACCGAAACACAAATTTTGCTCTATCTCCACATTGTTTTCTACTGTGCAAATACATATGTTCACAGATATTAATTGAGAAGGAAAGCTTAGAGTTTTAGCAATTTTGGAAATTCATCAAGTGAAGTTCAAGCCTCAATTCTTCATCAATAAATAAATATATTTTTTTTAAAATATCAAGTGATAACACTTGTTGCTCTCAGAGTTGTTTTCATTAACATGTCCCTTGCAATATAAAAATAGTATAGATATGTATATAATGATCTCGAATTAGCTTAGCACTCAGTTTGTTCAAATTTAAGCACCTCAAACATTGATCTCAATTTGCCAGGTTGCTTGCACTTGATCATCTGAACCACATGTTGCTTAGCAAAAAGAACCATGTACGAGAGATGCTCGGTAAAACCCCACAGTTGAAGCTTGAGGATGCTTTGGAATATTCCAATAATAAAGCCCTCAATAAATAGACCACTACTTCTAAAAGAGAATGAAGGTTGGAATCGTCGGCCATCAAGTCCCATAATATCCTCTAACATTCATCTTATAAAAATGACCAATGGTGTAACGATTGAATTTCAGAGATGTTAATAAAAGAGTTTCTAAAAATCTACTTCTTTGTTATTTTATTAAAATGAGTAAAAGTACAAGCTGTGTTACAAAATATAGGATACAAATGTAAAGTCTTGTAAAAATGTAATTTACAACTTAAAGACTTTTAGAAAAATGAAAATACAGAGCAAAATCTATGTAAATCAAGGGTTTATGAAGTCTTCGTCCATGATATTGTAGTCGATCAAATATTTCGGGTCTTCATTCCCTTTTTTGATACTTAGCGTGAAATGCTAGAGACAAAAAGTAGCACCATGAACTATGAAGCTCATTAAACAATCCTGCCCTTATACCCCGTTTCAAGTGTATGACAAAAATTTATGATGCTTAGTTATACTCAAAATGATAATATGTAAGTGCAAGAAATAAATAATGTATGTACTATCAATCTTATAAGTCGAAATGTAAATCCCAAACTGAATCATCTCATACCATTCCAACAGTGCCTAATTGCCATAGCACAGAACATCAATTGAGCATGCTAATTATCAAGTCACCAAAATAACGAGATTATCAAAGTCCGTTGTTAACCCACGAGCGGGACGCTAATAGCATAAATCAATGCACTTACTAATTAGCACGTCGTGCTAAATCTACACAATAATTATCTCTCATATCCACGATGTTCCCATTCGTTATGATCATAATTCCTATGCGTTGGGCCTAGTGTTCCTATCACTTTCGTTCCCAAACATTGGTTTCCGTTCATCATGTTCTCAATCGTTATGTTCCTGAGCGTTATATTTTCAATCGCTATTTTTCTCGTTTATCTTGTCCGAACACCAAAATAAACCCTAGGTTTCTCTTCTACTACAATTAAATCTTATGAAAGCAGACACGACACAACTTAGAACATAGTTGAGCTCAAGATATAATTTGGCTCAAGACACGACACGACTCTAGACACAACTCGGCTCGGCGCAGTTCGACTCAAGACATTCATATGGCTCAATATATTAGGTTAGCTCAAGTCATAACACGACTCAAGACATCCTAAATAAAAACTATAATCTTGGGGTTAAACCACAATGTTCTAGTTGCCTAGGACTATGTTATCATGCATCCTGTACAAAAGTGTTCACGGGATCCTTACAAATGGAGCAAGACCAATTTATATTCTCTAGTCATTGTCTAATCACTTATCCACATATGCTCTCCTATACTAGTGACCTAACATGATTGTCAAAAAAATCATTGGTTAAAAAAGTGTTCTCAAATTTTACCAATTCTCAATACATACGTATGTGTGTGTGTGTGTATTGATGTTGTAAAAAATTAGATATTAACTCTCAAAGATTCTCTCTAGGTTTAATTTGTGATTTAACTAAATAAGTATCTATCATTTAAAAATATGTACATGCATGAGACTCTATTCGTATTAGACGTTCTCGTTTAATTTTGAAAACAAGGATATTAAACATTATGAACCAACTTTTTTTTTATTTAAAAAGAACTTTTTGGATTACCATATTCATGTATATGATTTTTTCATCATAAAAGAGGTTATGTTATCTTCAACTCAATTGTATACAAAAAAAATTAATTAACGTCAGAGCAAAGTCATATATAAATTGAACTTATAAAAATTGATAGTACATGAAAAATTTCAAATGTAAAAACTCAAAAGAAAGCATATTTTTAAGTCAAGCCCAACCACCATACTAAGAGTTTCTATTTCATTTAGAAGTAGATTTCACATCACAGAGAGCCTGAGTATATAAATGTACATACAGATGAACGGCTAACATTTTTTATTTTTTCAAATTTGTAGGTTTAAATATTCAAATTAATAATGAAAAAGATTCATCTTGTTTGATAGGTAGCTCTATGATTTTGTGTTTCCTAATGACGAACCTACTTTTATAAAGAGTGTATTTATTTTTTGAGCAAAAAGTTTGGTTGATATTAAATCATAATGATCTAATAATTGCTAAAAATAATATTTTCATAATTTATTAAACATCAAAAACTATTTCAAATAAGGCCCCCTTTGCTTTTAATTTTTCAGTACTAATATTACTATTTTTCTGTAATTTTTTCTTGATTGTTATTATATTGATGTTAGTTTTAAAAATAAAAAATATGGTCAAAACTCTCAAAAAATTTAAAAAGACGGAAAAAATTTAAAAATAACAATTTTTTATTATTTGTTATTGTAATATTATCTTATTTAGATTTTTTTTAAATTTTGATCTATTTTTTGTATTTTTTTAATTTCTCTCATAGAAATAAATTAAAGAACGTAAAAATTTAGATAAAAATAAAAACAAAATTACGGTACATCAAATAATATCTAAATTTTAAAAATAATAATAATTTAGAGATCCAAAGTAACCGGCTATAGCCGGTTTCAACTTAACGACCTGAGTCAGCGGGTGTGAATGCTCCCCATTTCACCACAATCCCCCTCCCTCTTGCGCAAAGCTGCTATAAAGAATAGAATGAACTCTCTCCTCTCTCTCTCTCTCTACTCCTCGGATTACTGTGAGGTGCGCTTTATCATATTTGCTTACAAAAGGGAGGTTCTTTTGCAGTTTAATGACTTTTTTTAGGGATTCTTGAAGCGTAATGGAGGGTTCATTGTGTAATATGAGTTGCTATCTTTTGATCTGAGTATGCAGACTTTCAATTTTTACTTCAATTAGTATCTGAGTCCCTAGTAGTTCAGTTGTTGATTCAGCTTCAGAGCTAACTTTACCTTTTAAAAGTGCATCGGGGGTTAGCATAATTTGTCTCTGACATGAGAAAGATGTGATTTAGATTTCGCAACCATAGTATTCCCGTCTTGTTGTTTCAGCTACAGAGCTAATTTGATTCGAAAGAAAAAGAAAAAAGAAAAGCTACAGAGCTAATTTAACTTTTAAGTGGGTTTGGGGTTTGCAGTACAAATGTTTTACGGAATTTTTCTTTTGTGTATGTGTACTGAAACAGGTATCTGAAGTTCACTGAATTCGGGGATTGAGACATTTGTTTGTTGGAAACAGGACGGGGGGGAGAAGTGTTGCTGGTTTTTGATACTTGGTGGGTGTTAGCAGTGAGTGCTAGTAGATTATTTGTGAGATTAGATGACAATGGATCCACGGAGTAGTGGGTTTTCTGGTTCCATGAATGGAATCCCATTGGGGAACCAACCTATGTCTTTTTTCCAGGATCGTAACCTAGTTTCTGGGTCCAGAATTGAAACCACCTTACTAAATCACAAACTTGGTGGGATCGGATTCCCCTTCCTTCCAAACGATCCCTCGCCAAGTGATGCAGTCCCAAGCTCAACTGTGACTTCTGAGGACGATGCTCAGGAGGACTGTGATTTTTCCGATGCAGTTCTAAGTTACATAAGCAAAATGCTTATGGAGGAAGATATGGACGACAAGACCTGTATGCTTCAAGAATCCCTAGATCTTCAAGCTGCAGAGAAGTCATTCTATGATGTCATTGGGAAAAAATACCCACCTTCCCCTGAACAGAACCCAACCTTTTACTTTGACCAAGATGGCGAGAGCCCTGATGATTATAATGTTTCTAGGAATCACAGTGATAGTATCAATTACTTGGTTGATCCTCCCTGGATTAACAATCTGCCTGACTATAGTTCCTCTAAAGTGAAGAATCTTCATGTTCATAATTTTTATCAATCGTCGGTTAGCTCGTCAAGTAGTGTGAGCAATGGGTTCTTGGACTCTCCGATGAGCCCTCGTCAAATAGTTGATTTATACAACGGTAGCCAATCTATGTGGCAGTTCCAAAAGGGGGTCGAAGAAGCGAGTAAGTTTCTACCAAGGAGTAATGGATTGTTAATGAATTTGGAGGTCAATGGGGTGATGTCACCAAAGGAACTAACGGGAGAAAATAATGAATTGGCGGTTAAGATGGAGAAAAAGGATGGGGGAGAGTACTCGCCTAATGGGTCGAAGGGGAGGAAGAAATTTTACACACAGGATGATGTTGATTTAGAAGAAGAAAGAATTACAAAGCTGGCGGCAGTGTTTCCTGAATCTACTCTTCGGTCGGAGATGTTTGATAGAGTCTTGCTTTGTAGCAGGGGGAGAGACGAGCACGGGTTGGCAGCGTATCGTGAAGCCTTGAAGAAGGGAACAAGCAAAAAACTGCAGGAGAATGGGCAACTGAAAGGACCTAATGGTAGTGGAAAGGGTCGTGGCAAGAAACAAAAAGGGAAAAAAAAGGAAGTTGTGGATTTGAGGACTCTCTTGATTCATTGTGCACAAGCTGTTGCTGCGGATGATCATAAGAGTGCATACGAATTGCTAAAACAAATCAGGCAACATTCTTTTCCGCATGGGGATGGGAACCAAAGATTGGCTCATTGCTTTGCCAATGGCCTCGAGGCACGTTTGGCTGGCACCGGTAGCCAGATTTACAAAGCCTTCATGAGTAAAAGAACATCTGCTGCTGATTATTTGAGAGCACACCATCTATATCTTGCCTCAAGCCCATTTTGCAAGATATCGAACTTCGTGTCAAACAAGACTATAAGGGTGAAGGGTAAGAACGCGATGAGGATCCATATAATTGATTTCGGTATTCTCTATGGTTTCCAATGGCCAACGTTTATCCAAATCATGGCAGACAGAGAGGGTGGACCAGCAAAGATTAGAATTACAGGGATAGAGTTTCCCCAACCTGGGTTCCGCCCTGCAGCTGGAGTTGAGGAGACAGGGCGTCGTTTGGAAGCGTACGCTCAGAGTTTTAATGTCCCATTTGAGTACAAAGCCATAGCTAAAAAATGGGATAGTATCACACTTGATGATTTGAAAATTGACAAAGATGAGTTCCTTGTTGTTAATTGCTTGTACAGGGCCAAGAACTTACATGACGAGACTGTTCTTGTGGAAAGCTCTAGAAGTACCGTTCTCAATCTGATACGAAAGATCAATCCCGATATTTTCATCCATGGGATTGTCAATGGGGCCTACAGCGCACCTTTCTTTGTTACCAGGTTCCGGGAGGCTATGTTCCATTTTTCGGCACTATTTGATATGCTTGATACAAATGTGCCCCGCGATCATGAGGAGAGGATTCTCATCGAGAGGGAGGTATTTGGGAAGGAAGCTCTGAATGTTATAGCTTGTGAAGGGTGGGAAAGAGTTGAGAGGCCAGAGACCTATAAGCAGTGGCAACTCCGTAATTTGAGGGCAGGATTCGAGCAGATCAGCTTTGACAGGGAGATCGTGAAAAAGGCAGCAGAGAAGGTGAGTTCTCGCTACGACAAGGATTTCTTGATTGATGAAGATAGCCAGTGGTTGCTGCAGGGATGGAAAGGGAGAATCATTTTTGCCCTTTCTTGTTGGAAACCGGCTTAGTGAACTTCTTGTGAATATATGCCTTAGCACACTGTGTCCTGGACTTCCTCGCATATCTTTGCTGGCCTAGATGACTAACCTAAAGTAAGTTTTTCGGGTTAAATCTAACTTCTCTCTTTGTTTTTCTCCTTTCATTTATCCCTTGATCTAATTGATTTTGCGACTGATGGATTTGCTAAACCACCAGGTGTAACGGTAGCTGATTTTGCTGCTAAGCTGCTTATGATCCTTGGCTCAGTTGGCTATTCTGCTGGATGATGCGCGCTTGCTGGAGTAAATCGGCGTCTTGTACTTTATTCCTCCTGTTAAGAACTTACAATTCGTTGGATGTTTCGGTAAAGATATAGTGCTTTGACTGCACCCTGTGGATGACTACAATTCTATGACTTGTGTATGGGGAAGCTCGGTTGCACAATGCAGTATGAATTATTAGAGGCTTATTCATCATCCCTTCTTGTCGCAATCTTTTCCGCCCCCTATGTGCACATAATGTAATCATGTTATAGTCTTGTTTTGGTTTGTTTTTTATCCTATGTTCTTATGGCTTTTCTTTTCTTTCATGTGCCTTGGCAACAACACAGGAATATGACGTTTGGGAATTCCAATAATTATACAGAAGTTTTGATCTTTATAAACAACACCTTGTCTGCATTTTATGTTGTTCTACTTAGGCTTAGCAAACCCATAGGAAAATGGCCCTGGAGTTTCCTATACGTGTTAGAAACGTCAAAACACATTGGAGAATGGATCCTCTCCAGATGGACTGTCCAATTTTGTCTTTTTGGATCCACTTTGATGATCCGATTTTACTGAAAGTCACATCAATCGGATATGGTTCAATATGATTTTGAAACACACTGATATTCGTTCAACATAATTTTTTTACAAGAATAGTTTATTCAGTGAACTATACAAGACTGATAATTCGGATTGCACGTGTGACCTCAGGATTGGCCCGCAATAGTCTCAGCTTCACTCTTGAAGTTGAAATCTGAAACTTTAATTTTTTCAATCCAAATAATGTTAAGAGAGCCTTGACTTCTGATCTTTAATCCAAACAATATATCCTCCTCTTTATCTGATTGCACTTCTAACCGCAGAATTGTGTCTCAGTATTTGAAAATGTCTAGAATTTTATCCCATCGTACAATTGGCGTGCGTGCATTATGGGAATAAGGAGTAGGGGACATAAATAACGTGAAGACAGGATTCTTAAACAAATTACAAGGAGTTTTCAATCGGGAAATGACGTATATAAAACAGAGACCTTTGGAGTGGTCCTGCTTTTGTGCAAATAAGGTTCGATAGATAAAGGGGTCCCCATTTCTCTCTCCGGGTTCTTTAGAGACAAGAGGGCTTTCTTTTTATGTTGCTCCAATATTGCATTAAAAATTTGACAAAAATAAGAAAAGTATAGGAATAAATATTTAGTTAGTGATGCAGATTGTTAAAATAAGCACCGACAGGTTGATTCAGCTAAAAAAAAAGAAAAGAAAGAAAACTATAAGAATATTTATACCAACGTGTACGTATAGATGAAGAGGTGAGTTGGACCACCTGGCTGCAGGCATTGGAGTTTCAGTGATATTCTTATGCATTTATACCTCGTATGAGTGGAAATATGGTTGAACAACTTCCAATAAACAACGAGGGGAGTGACGCCGACACCACCATGCTATGATTTGTTAGAATTAGATATTGAGGCCCCAACTTTTGCTCGACATTCTGTAATCACAACAAAAACAAAAGGATTATATTAGTCAACCCTGATAACTACACTAATACAGTTGTTTATAATGACGGATATCTCCAGCAATAACAATTCATTATGGTGGAGGTGGTGACTGAGGTGGGGTGGGACAGTGGGAGGGTTGGGGTACCTATTAATCATAACTTTGAAATTACTTTCCCTCATTCATACTATCACAACTATGACACGTGCCTTGCAAACGTATCCTTCTTTTCAAGGCTTCAAATGTGCTCGGGCAAATTTCTTAGCCACCTAGACTTTTATACTGTCACGTATTCGCCACGTCACTAGTAAAAGCAGAAAATCTTTTGTGGTAAAAACAATGCTGCCCCTAGGTCCCGTGTTTGAACCTGAAATTGCAGAACTACTTTCTTCAGTGTATCCTTATTGTGAAGAAGAACCCCTTCTCTTTTGGCTCTCCCATCTGCATTGGTCTGGATGGGAACTAACACAAATCCTATTTATGGTATTGGATTCAACCAAAAATTATATGGACTGATTGGGTTTCCTATATGCAGCACTATTTATACAAGGAATTGAAGACTTTAGGATTATGAAAAACAATCTACTTGTCAAAGTATCCCATTGAAACCAACAGCTGGTTACTAAGGTTTGCTTCATGTTTTTTGTCACAATCTTGTAATGCAATGATTTTGCCATGTGATCCACTTTCATTAACTGTGTTGGACATTATTTACCTTACTGGCCTACCTTCGACCAACGTAAACGTTTTGCTAACCCCTAACACATTTGAATCAGTTTTTGATTTGCCCAACAATTTGAGATGTAGAGAGGCAATCGTAAGTTTCTGTCCTAACAAATTTGTTGGGGCTCCAACAATGAATGAGAAAATTATCTTATCTGCATTGAATTTGCAAATTTCTACTTTGTGTTCCAGGTTTCAAAGGCACAAAGGAATATTTAAAGATTGCCATTTGCCTGGCTCAATGCAAGGAAATAGCCTTAGCCCCTTTTGGTTTAGGGACTTTATATAAACGTTTGCATTCTATGGTCAGCAAACGCATTGTAGACAGTTGTGGTGGCCCATTTTGAATTTTCTAAGCATGACTTTATGCTTACTTTCCACATTGTAAAGGGTACCATTCATTCTTCTTTATGTGATACTTCGCCGTGTCATAGCTACACTGAACATTTCCTTGGCTTCTCACCAACATTCACCGATGTCGCTCTTCAGATGTATTTTACTTTTTTCTAGACTTTGACTAAATAAGAAAATTGACCTAACTTCCTTCCTTTCAATGAGTTTAAATACTCATTGTCAAGGCTACAATTCTTGTTGACTTATTGTTCTTCCTTGGCGCCTGAAGAGGCCCAAGAACAAAAAGACACATGGGCTAGTGTTCTCATATATATCGAGATATATCCCTGTTGGATTATCTACCTTTAGCCAAAAATTTGCCAATTGCAGTTTCAAAGTTATACTCCAAGTCAGTTAGCCAAAGAATTTGGCCTGACCCAAGGCGTACCAATGCCCTTCATGCATCCAACCCATGTGGATACTACTGATTCTAGACCAGTAATTAGAAATAACTTAGCTTCGATTAAAAAGTTCATAGTAAAGGACTATCACACCCAGACAAATTTGTTCCAGTTTCAATCCTTTCAGGCTTCTTCTGGTGCAACACCAAATTTTGACCACTGGTGGTCTCTTATGTTTTCTCTGATCTGTCCGTTCACTGTCGAAGGTTGCCTTAAAAGGCTTGAAGTAAACAACTGCAAGGCTGGCGTTCTCGCATTAAGTACGTTATCTTTCGCATTGTTCTGGATCGTTCTTTTCTCCAAACTTATGATCCCATATTTTTCTCTTTTGTCAGCCCAACCAACTTTGACTGGTCAGGCTAGCCGCTTTGGTTGTTGCCACCCCAAATTTGGCTCCTTTGCAATTCATACCAAGTAATAGTTATTTTAGAAAATGAAATTCCAACAACAACCTTTCTTCAATGTTTA
The DNA here is from genome assembly GCA_014822125.1 of Arbutus unedo. Taxonomy (NCBI): domain Eukaryota; kingdom Viridiplantae; phylum Streptophyta; class Magnoliopsida; order Ericales; family Ericaceae; genus Arbutus; species Arbutus unedo. The sequence continues at coordinate 10,279 of JABCMJ010017502.1, forward strand.
ACCTTTTACTTTGGCTTTCGACAAGCAACCCTTCCTATTATTGTTGATTCTGCAACTCTTACAATAGGTAAAAGTAAACTCTCTGCTAAGGAAGAAGCTTGGAGATAAAGAAGAAAAAGAGAGTTAGAGGTACTGTATCTTCTGGCTTCGTGCATGATGCAACTATAACCTATCATGCTAAAGAAAAACCATTATAAGAAGTTAAGGTGGTCTCTGAGTCGAATCTTGAGAAAGATGATAGTGTTCAACCTCAACAGTATCAGATTGTGATCATTGAGACTCACTCATAATCACTTTGATATCAAGGCAAATCAATTGTAAACTGAGAAAGAAAAACAAGATAGAGTCTGATGCTTATAGGTTGCATTATTCTTTATTTTTGTTTATATGACTTGTCTTTGTCTTGTATAGAAAACCAAAAGAAAGCTTGTCTTATAGCCTAATTCATCTCTTGAAAAGGACTATGCTTCACGGCTTCAAGGTTCTACTCCTCTACTTATGGAGGATACAATTGGATAAGAACTAGAGGCTTTACAAATTGTGACTTTGGACGAATTGAATGTTGCAGAAGAAATCAATCATCCAGTCCTGGCATTAACCCTTTGCCTATTCTTGTTGAGCCAACTCAGGAGATAGTCCCTTACTACCTATTGAGGCAAAACCAAAACACATAAATTTGGGTTGACCCATTCCTACTGAAGGGAAACATTCCGACTACTCTAGAACTAGAGAATATTCTAGTTCTCTGTCCAACTCCAAGCCTAGTGGTTCATTTTGCAAAGAAAACCAATACACTAACCTCTCCCCTTTCAGTGAACGGGGTAAGAAACACGTCTGAATACTTCTTTGCCTCTTTGTGATAAAAAATGGTATTCAAATTTGCAGGCCAATACGGACCCCAAAGCTTGTCATGAATACTATTCTAACAATGAGGACTTAGTCATAGTCATTGATCGTATGGCATCTTTATCCCAATCCCTTAATCACACTCTTGACCCAAGTTCAAGGTAAAAATCCATCGAATTAGATGAAGACATGCAATGAGAACTAAACTTGTTCCATGACCTACTGGAACTTTCTTTTGGAGACGTAATGAGTATTAGCGTAGCTGCTTTAACAGTCTATTTGAGTAGGCTGGTTGCTATTAGCTATCGAATTTTCACTGTCGATGAGCAAGCAACTTTATCTTTTTACTTGGAATCTCTAAGTACCAACCTTACGTTGATCCAATACCACAATGAAGAGCTCAAGTCCAAATAGAACCTTATCGACAACGTGACGAACTTCTCTGTTATCGTTTCTACCAAGTATGAAGCAGTTGTTGACTTAAAGTCATAATTTGACACTTTGGATTAGGAAGAAAAGGAAGTCATGGATCAAAAAGGCATTCGTCAATTGCGCTTAGCCTTTATTCGGGAAAAGAAGGGCATACTCAACAAAGAAAAAACAGCTCTCAAATGAAAAACCAAGGACTTGCTAGCTAAAGGAGCCAATAGTAGTGTTATGATCAATGCCACCTACATCGATCTCCAGCGTCACCAACTAGTCTTGGGTGAATTAGAGAACAAATAGGATCGATTTAGATATTTCTTTAGAAAGAAATAAAAATCTCCCTCAACGTAGTTAATTTTACTAACTCTTTTGTATTTTTTAGGCCACGTAACTATTTTATTCCACATTTTGACTTTATCCATAGCATCTTGATTTATTGTAATTTGTTTGATTTAAGTTGATATCTAATTGTCTCTTGGACATAACTTAATCATGGTTAAAACAAAATTGCCTCACTGTAAAGCAAGTGGAGACCATCTCCAAGAGGGTCTCGTGCCTCATAGCCACCCTTCATCCTAAGTCAAACAAGGAACTCAGCCGTCTCCGCTTAAGGATGCAGGAGTTGGAAGAGAGGGTGAACACTTTGGAGACGGAGGCCAGGCTTCATCTTCTTAAGTTTGGACAAGTGGACTGGACGGAGCTCAAGAGTGGGATGGGCCTCGCCTATAGGTATTAAATAGGATTTTTACTTGGATTATATTTTTGCTTTTTTGTTAAAATCATTGTAAGGTGATTGACCTTTTCAATATGAATGAATGGAACCACCTTCTTTTTATCACTGTTTGTTTTCTCTTTGTGGTTGTGTGCTTATTTTATTCTTAAAGTCCACTTTTCTTTTTACAACACTTGCTATATCTCCACAGATTTCCATAACGACGGGAAATATCTCTTCAAATATTTACCATCAATTGATCATTTATGGAGGATCCCTTTCAGGGATTCTAACTGATAGTATCCCCCACTTAAAAGTTTAGCAACCTTATACGGTCCTTCCCAATTTGGGGACCACTTAGCGAATCTTTTATTTCTTGGTTTTTTCCTATCTAAAAGCAAAATAGTCTTCCAAACTAAGTTGCCGACATAAAAGAATTTACCCTTGACCTTTTTATTGTAGGCTCTTTCTATCTTCTTTTTCCGTGCTTGAAGATGATTTTGGACTTCTAACATTGCTTCTTCAAGGCCATCAATTTCTATATACATAGCCTCTTTAAACTGTAGATTTTGGGGTCTTAATATTTTGCTATGCTTTGTGACTGGACGTTTACCTCAACACACAAAACTGATGCATGGCCATATACCAACTCGAATGAGGTTGTGTTGACACTGTACCTTTTTGATGTTCTATATGCCCATAGTATTCTAGGAAGCAAATCATCCCAAATCCTAAGGTTGTCTTCAATCACCTTAGATATGGTATTCTTAAGGATTTTATTTATTGATTCAACTTGACCAGAGTTCAGGATTCTGATGCCATATCTACTGGCATATTCCTGAACTTCTCTTCAAACACATAAACTTGGTTTACTGTAATTGTCTCTGGTATACCAAATTGACAGAAAATCAACTCCCCAACAAAGTCAATCACTTGTTTTTGAGCGACTCCTTTTAAAGGAATTGCTTCTGTCAACTTGGTGAAATAATCAGTTGCAACAATAATGCATTGGTATTGCAATGAAGACGCTGCTTTAATTTCACCTATCTATCAATAGCCCAACCTCTATAAGGCCAAGGCTTGACTATCGACTGAAGTCGAAAAGAAGGAACCCTTTGAATGGGTCCATGTTTTTGGCATGCCTAACACCCTTTTAGATAGGCAAGACAATATTTCCTAATGGTTGGCCAGCAATAACCATACCGCTTAATCAACCATATCAACTTTTTGCCTGATGGGAAATATTTGCAAGTGCTCTCATGGACTTCTCCCATGGTTCTCATCGTTTCTGCTCTTCTGACACATAACAATGTTAAAACATCTGATGTTTTTTTGTACAGATCTCCACCCATTATGACATAATTGGTAGCCCGATATTGAATGTTTCTTTCAACTTGCTCATTTGGATTTTGGAGGTAATTTTTAATTGGCATCCTCCGATCACTATATAGTTATGGCACCATTACCTCTAATTTTTTCTCTTTTCGCTCATTGGCTAAAGGTAACAACCTCTTTTGAAATCTTGTTACCTTTTCCTGCTGACCAATAGGGATTTTTACTCCTAATGCTATTTGTGCCAATTGATTGAATTCTGAAATTTTCAGTCTAATAACATGATTAAACTGTATGTCATCAAACTCTTTTACCAGATGATGCACTCTGAGTAATTGCAAATTCAGCAAAAGGTGAAGGCACTTATACAACCCCTTGCACCTATTGAATTACTAATTGCGAGTTGCCTGAGACACATAAACATCTAATGTTTCATTATTTTCCAATTTCTAAACCTATAATTAAGGCTTCATATTCTTCCTGATTATTTCATGTGACTTGAGAGTCACCAAGTTGGAAAGAGAATTGAAACATTTCCCCTCTTGATGAGACTAACACTATGCCTGCACCAACATTGTTTTCATTCTTGGATCCATCAAATACTAAGCTCCATGTCTTGACATTCAAGTGATGGATTTCAAATGTATCATTTTCTAAAAGACAATTTGGGTGATCTGCCAAGAAATCAGTCAAAACTTGTCCTTTAAGGAACATATATGAACCTATATTCCACTTAGGCTAAGATCCACTTGTCTTGTCTTCCTCTGAGAATAGATTTTGTTCAAATATCTTTAATCATATTTGTTTGTAATATAACATATACAGTAGAAAGAAGCGAGTAGTGCGTCAACTTAATAGCCGAAAAGTATAAAGCCAAACATAATTTCTTGACAGGACTATATAGTCTCACAATTGTTTAAACACCTACTGGTATAATAAACAGGATGTTCATGCCTGTCGTCATTATCTTGGGCTTAAAGGCTGGCAATAAAATTATGTGTGGCCAATATATATAACTTCAATAGTTTGCCCTTAATCGGGGGCATTAGGATTGGAGATTTAACTAAAGCCTATTTTAAGACATCAAAGACTTTTTGTTCATCTTCTTCCCAGATGAACTCACTACCAGACTTAAGCTTAAGTAAATGTGAGAAAGCCGTAGTCTTCCCTGATGAGTTTGAAATAAATCGTCTTAAGATATTGACTTGACCCAGGAATTTTTGTAATTCCTTCTTTGTCTTTGGAAGTTTGGCTTCCAAAATTGACTTTGCTTTATTTTTGTCAACCTCTATTCCTTTTTGATGGACTAAAAAGCGTAAAAAATTACCTGTCAATACGCCAAATGCACATTTCAAAGCATTCGTTTTCAATTGATGCTTCCTCATTCTTTGGAAAGTCTATCAAAGATGTTTGAGATGAGTGTCCTCATCTTTCGATTTAATAATAACATCATGTATACAGACTTTCGAGAATTTTCCTATCAAATCATGAAAAATTAACTCATGGCCCTTTGATAGGTTGCACTTGCATTCTTTAAATAAAAAATCATCACTACCCATTCATGCGTGCCTATTGCACCTGGACAACGTAAGGCAATCTTATGGGTGTCCTCTGGAGATATGAGAATTTGATTATACCATGCATGTCTGTCTATGAAGGACATAACTTTGTGCTTTGCAAGTGAATCTACAAGTAAGTCAGGTATTGTCATCGGGTATTCACCTTTTGGTGAGGTTGTGTTTAGATTTTGAAAATCAATTCAAACTTTGAGTTTGCCATTCTTCTTAAATACGTGAACTATGTTCGACAGCTAGTTGACATATCTTATAGTGTTTATAAACTAAGC
>JABCMJ010017505.1:0-25903 GCA_014822125.1 Arbutus unedo
TGAGCCTCTCCACAACCTTCCGTCTCAGGACTTGTCTCCTATGCAATTCTTTCAAAAGAAATCCTGCGAGCTCCTTTTCCTTTTCATAAATAATGCCTTCCACAACCAACGTATAAGTCGTCTGATTAGGCATACACCCCTTCTCAATCATCATCTCATAAACATCCAACGACAAATCTGTTCTCCGAGATCTGCATAATCCACGAATAAGCGTGTTATAATTCTCCACATCGAGCTTGAATCCGCTCTCCTCCACGGTGATGCATATCTGCATGGCCTCGTCCAGCATTCGTTCACTGCACAATCCTCGAATCAAACAAGTATAGGTCAATGAATCAGGAGTAAATCCGCAAGTTGTCATTTTATACAGAAGCTGCAATGCAGGATAGGTGTTTCCTTTGTTACACAAGCTTGAGATCACGTTTCCATAGAAATCGTGTACGCTTAACTTCTGTTTGTGACTCATGCTTCGAATTATGGAGAAAGCCTCTTGCACTTTATCTTCTGAACACAGTCTGGCAATGGCATTATATGTTCCCTCGTTTGGAGGGCAACCCTTGCACACCATTTGGTCAAGAAACTTAGTTACATTGTCTACGTTCCCTTCTCTGCATAGTTGAGAAACAATTGGATTGTAGCTAATAGCAGTTGGCCTGAATGGGGTCCTAAACATTTCATCTAACAGGTTAAGGGCATCATTGGTTCGGCCCTGATAAGCGAGTGAAGAAATTATCATATTGTAAGTAATCGCATTTGGGGCACGATCCTCGCCCACCATTTCTGCTAGAAGTTCATTTGCTTCTTTCCACCGCCCTTGTCTGCACAAACTCTTCAACATGATATTGTATGTCACACTATTGGGAGTAAACCCCTTTGACGGCAAATCCCTAAAGAGTTCCATGGCCTCGTCAATTCTATCTTCCGTACACAGCCCTGTCAACAAAATATTATAAGCTACCAAATTAGGTTTTCCACCCTTTGCAATTAACTCATCCAAGAGTTTCATTGCTTCATTAACCCCCCTTTCCCTACAAAAAGCATCTAACAAGACTGAGTGAGTGAATTTATCTGGGACAAAATCCTTCTGCATAAATTTGTCTAAAAGTTGCAAGCTACGATTCAGGTTTCCGCAATCACAAAGCCCTTTAATGAGAGAATTGTAAGTGATAGTATTGGTCGGATACCCCAATTCCTCCATTTTCCCCACTAACTGCATCGCTTGCCCAACATTCCCTTTCTTGCACAGATTGTCCACCAAGTGAGTATAAGTAGATGGATCCGGCAAACAACCTGAACTAACCATCAACTCCATCACTTTGGTCGCCTTTCGGAGTTTGCTCGATTTACAAAGATCATACAAGAAATGAGTAGCATGAGAAAGTTCCGGCCTGTGGCCCTCCTCAACCATATGTTGGACGTAAAGGAATGTATCATTAAGTCTAAGATCCCTGGCTCTAGCGTCATTCGTGCCAGACCTCCACTGGGGCAGTCTGAATACAGTTTGTTTTGGAGAAATTGTTTCCTGGGTAGTTGTTCCAATAGCTTTAGGGGAACTCTTCTTGTTGACGGAAAAGGAATGGAGATTAAGGACTTGGGAAAAGAACCCACAAGATTTTCTTGCATTTTCTGAAGGTAGGTTTGTTATAGGGGACACTGAATTCAGTAGGGCAGCCATGAAACTTGGAAGAACCTAATAGGTAGTGATAAGGGTTTTGAACGTCTTTCTGGGCACGAAAACAGAAAGCGAAATACGGAGAATCAGAATCCCAGTGTGTGTATTTGCTTATAGGTTATTGAATAACAAACACATAGCAGCTAATAGAGAGATATAATCGTAGTGGACACCTGAAACAATACACTAAACTTTCAACATGAAAACAGAGGGAGACAGAGAAAGAGAGACGTGGGGTGTTTGATTCTTACTTGTGGTTCCAATTCTGGACTCTTCGCAAAAAAAAGAGATGGAATTGCTAACAAATCTCTTATGAAGTGAAAAACACTACGTTTTGAAGGGTGTTTGGTCCTTTTTGTTCTCCGTCCTGCGTTTACGTCCACAACTCCATCTCCTACTTATCCGAATGCGGTGAACTCATGAGCTACACGCGACAAGCTTGCGCGTATCTCAACCCCTTCAATTCTCATAATCCCAGGCATCGTTTGGACGGAGACAAACATTGCGCACATGTAGAGATGTTGCGTATCAAAACAACATTATTTTGACACATAAATTATTGTCCGAACAATTAAATGCTGACTAAATAATTTTTAATTAATATTTTAAGCATCAAAACGATATTATTTTAACGCACAACATGAATTATTGTGCACAATACACAATAAACTCTCCTATTCCCATGGGAGGGAGAGCAAGCAAAGTTATCATTGGACTTGGTTGGGTTTTCTTGCTCTTATTCAATAATTTGTTAAATGTTTTTTTTTTTTAATTTGTTCTTTGACTTGTCCATCCTCAATATATCCGTTATTGTGTATTTTTCTAAAAATATTTAAAATAAAGAGAAGCTTACAGCTTATAAATTGAAGTAATCAAATTTAAATATTTTTCTATTTGCATATCGCTTATTAAAAAACTATAAGCTAGTTTGGATTAATGATCAAAGTAAAATATGAATGAATTTTTCTTCTGGAAATTGCCTCTATATTAGGAAAATGAGCTGTAGAGGAATCAAATAGATTTTGCTTTTCTATTTGCCTCTACATTTTGCTTTCAATTTTGTGTATTGATCAAATCATAAGTGCTTTATCATTTTTGTCTTTTTGATCAAAATGATTGCTTATCCTACTAGTTAAATTTAGGAGTTAGTTAATGTTCGGGATTATAGTGTCTTCTAATATATTTTTTCCTCGCCTTAAACGGAAAATCAAGAAAGAAACTTCTTTGTAGAACGAAACATGAAAAATTTTACCAATTACTGTATAAAAAAACTTAGTTAAAAAAATACTTAAATTGTTGATCAGATTAAATTTTATTGAAAGTTCTATCGCCCTAAGCAAAACTAGACAATATTTCTGTCTTGAATCCTACAAATTTTTTAAAATAGGGATTAAAATTGTTTTTGTAGTGATTATTAAATATAAGTATAAAAAATTAAACTTATTTAAAATAAGCCCATCAAATTCGACAACAATTGAATGAAAATAAAAAAATAAATCAATTTTTTTAAGGACAATAAAAAATTGAAAATAACAACTATAAAAATATTATTTTACCCGAGAGAGAGAGAGAGAGAATGAAAATGAATTTAAGGAGGGTAAAGTTATCACTTTAGTGCATTTTCGTGCTGACATTAGTGATTCCGTTACCCAACTAACGGCATGGGAGGTAAGTGCAGTGGACAACTAATGTAAAGAGTAAATAAGTACAATTTCAAAAGCTATTGAGGAGGTGTATGTAATTGACAGAAACCTCAGGGGAGGTAAGTGAAATTTACCCTCCTAAAACCTGCTCCCAAACAGGCAAATATAAAAATGCACATGAATTGTAAAGAGCAATCATCCAAACAACGCCCCTATATGTAGAAAAATAGAGAAGGGGTGGTGTGAAAAAACACTCTTGTCCGGTGGCAACCCAAACCGACTTAAAATCAAGGCCACTCTCTGTGACGATCAAACAACATTTCTTCTTGTAATCCGACAAAGAGAGCAACGGGAGGAAGAAGAAGATGATGATGATGAGAAAACCGTCGAAGCAAGGTGCAGAGAACAACCGTGGGATCAGTGGTCACATGTTCACTCTCCATCAGCGCCTCTACCATGCCCTCAGCCTTGGTCTCAGGTCTTAAGAAAAAAGAAGAAGCAAAAAAAAAAAAAAAACAAGACCCAAAGCAAAAAAAAAAAAAAAAACAAGACCCATATCTTGGATTGTAAATTACGTTTTGTTTCCTGTTGTTTATTTAATGAATTGGCTATTGTTCTGGTAACATATGTTCGTGTGTGTGTCTTATGTGTGATTTTAGTAGAAATTCTCGTTCGTGGAGGAAAGGTGTTCAGATTTGGATGACTATTAGCCTATTTGTTCTTGTGCTCTTGTAATAGCACAGGGCTAAACCGTAATTGGAAATGTCCTGAATTTCTCAAAAGGACTTGCATTACTGTCATTGGCTCATGGCACTTGGGTTTGATCAGCCAATGTGTCAACTTCCAGTAATCTTCCTTGGTTCCAGCATGTTTAATGAGGACATCTTGTAGGTTGTCCTACGGCTGTTCTGATTCCCTCGCTTTATCCTTTATCTTTGTGGTGGTAAAGAATTTCAAGATCTTAGTCTGTGGGACTGTTGAGTTATGTAATTCGTACCAAGTTGGTCATTTGGGATCTTCGTACCAGGTGGAAAAACAAAAGGAAATTGCATGTCTTTGTTCTTAGGGCATTATTGTCTGGCCTTTTTCTTTTTGTCCCAAATCTGTGCCATTGTGAACTTTGGTAGTTTGGTTCAATGATCAGCTATCTTGAAGCACATAGTTGATATTTTTCTACCTCCCACATTTTCAAAGAATGATATGTGTCATCTTTTGAAGGTAAGAAGTAAGAGCATACTTGGCGGGGCTGGAAATAACTGTCATTTGCACGCTCACTTTTTGATCATCTCATTGCTTAGACAGGCAGTTCATGGCAAGAATGTGCAAGTGGAAGATGGAACTTCTTAGGGCATTTAATATGGTTGTAATAGTTTGTGTGACTATTTACCAACGGCATAATAGTCCTAATTTTGTGTTCCTGTGTTTACTCTAATTAGTAAATGTTAGATACTGACTGTGGTTCATATTTGCCTGTTTGCTGGTAGAATAAGAGTGTAAAAAGTTTAAATCTCTGTACCTAATATCTTTATTTGGTGTGCCCTAATTTTTTACTTTCGCATCAGCAGATCCCATGATGATAAAGGAAGGAAATGGCACTCTTCAGACATTGAGATACAGAGGCTTGTACTTCGCTCGATTGATGCATTTCTCGATTCTATTTCTCCTGAGACGTTACAACATCCACTTGTAAAGGTATGTTTCAACATCCATTTTTGGAAAACGTTTAAGACAACATTTGTAAACTAATTGCTCTCTGGTTGGCAGTAGTAGAGAGTTTATACTTCATAGTTATATGTCATGTACAGTATGGCACTTCGGTGTTTGTACTATTATCCTTTGCATCTTTGTTGTATTTCTATCTAGCCAGTCAAGGAAATTGACAGTCTCCTTATTCCCTTCTCTTTCTAATGTTTTTTTTCCTCTCTGGTTAGGAAAATCCTAGACATTCGGTGGCAAGCATGGTTACTTTCAAAATACTGGTAAAAATATCACTATGTTACCTGAAAAGCCGATCTTACATTCGTACTGGTATGAGAAACGGAAATGGGAACGTGGTACGCCGTGTGCCTAAATTGTGGTATGCTAGGGGTACACTATTACGGATAACAAAATTCGAACTTAAGTCTTCCACACGGTAAACATCTAGTAAAACTTACTTAGTATGTGTGAAATTATTCCTACGAAACACATTTCTAGGAGTATAATGACCAAATATTTTACATTTTCTCTAACCAAGATCACTATCTAAATTTGTACCTTAATAAGTTGAGCCTTAGGGAAAATATTGGGGATTGCTTTAGACGTTGGAGAGCGGTAAGTACACCGTTTTGAACGAAAGTGTACCATTTTTTGGATCGTCCGCACCCAAACATAATTCGCTAGGGTATTAGTGTTCCATAGTGACATAGTACTATCATTACCAGTCATAGGTTCTTAGCCTTTATGTGGTTTGCATTTCATAGAAAATTGAGCAACCAACTGTAGATGTTATTATTGTAGTTTTGAATGTGTACGAGGGCATTGTTTACAGATATTAACAAAAGCCGTACCTCCTTATATTCCATTGAAACTTCAAAAAAGCACCTAGGATGAACTTTTTTTTTGGGGGGGGGGGGACAGTTTCGATCGGAATACGGATGAGATTAAAAAGGCCATCATTCACTCACTAACGGACAAGAGATGTCGATAACGTGATTTTGACTGCCTGGCTTTCGGCCTCCTTTACACATACGAGAGCAAACCTAAGTCCTAACTAGGTTGTTTGCTACTTAGAAATTGAGGCTTGTGATTCACATGGTTTACTGGGTGCTTGCTTCTTGTTGAGAATGTGTAATAAGTAATGTCTAGTCAACCTATGGGCAACAAGGTCTGCAATAGTGGTGTTAAATCATCCAACTCAAAATCAATTGGCAATGAGTGAAAGATCACCCAAGCCCATGTAGTTTTGAAAGTGATAATTAACAAACGTGGGACAAGCTCTAACCCGCCGTGGATGTGGAGAGATAAATAAAGGATCCTGACCACGTTTATCATTACAAAAAAGTGCACTTATGGTATATAAAGAGGGGACATTAATCTCAAGATCTTGCCCAAAATCCTTTGAAAGCTGGGTTTTGATACCATGTTGAAGTATTCAACTCAAATGCTGACTAGATTGAGCAACTGGAGTAGCAAAGACGGACTGAGCGGAGATGTGGCATGACACTTTGAACCCAGTTTTTTTGGCAATAAATTCATAAATTCTACCATCAACCGAGGTTGAGGGAAACCCATGCAAAATAACTCCACGAAATAGCTCAAACTGATCTCGAAGAGCTATAAGAAACTGCAAAAGACGTTTTGCATGGTTGTGCACATAACTATCAAGTAATTGCAAGTCTGTAGGTTCTATAAGAGCTAATTGATCCCAGTAATTAGTCATCTCTTTATAAAGTTCCTGAATCAATTTATCCTTTTGAGTGGCACTCCGAATAGATATTTCAAGCTCATATTGCTTAGCAAAATTCAATTCAAGATTCGTAGTCCGCAAATGATCCCACATTTTATTCATTGTATCATATTTAGGAAAAATCATGCCAATACTTTGTTCTACGGAGTTGTGAAACCATGTAAGAAACCGAGCATTCTCTATATCCCATTTTGCAAGTGCAATGGCATGTCCTACTTTTGGTTCAGAAGGTCGCAGTACTGAAGCATCTACATATCCCCAAAATCTCTTACAACAATAAGAAATTTCATACATTTGACCAATAAGAGTAGTAGTTACTAGTCAACCATATATTGATAGTTTGCATTTTGTCCTTCGACATGATGAAAGTAAGCAAAATAAAAATATTGCAAAAATCAGAACAATGCGGACTTACAGATCAAGTAAAGAGGTCCGGCGAGGATCGCCGGAGTAGGAGAAGGGTCGAGCAAGGGTTGCCATCCATAGACGATGTTGGCAGAGGTTCGGAAACAACCGAAAAATGTGAAGAACAACTCAAATCTAGTCAAATAGAGGTTATCGGAACTCTCAGAGGTCTTGCAAGGGTCGTTGGAGTACCACGGGTGTTTGGCAAGGGTGGTTGAGTGCTCGTCGAGGATCACTGATGTCCGGTGAAGGCTGTTGCATGGTCTGATGTCTGTTGGAGGCTGCTCGACTTCGCGGTTTTTTTTCTTCAAGACAATGAGAGAGAGGAAGAGAAAAGTGCGATCTCTGAGAGAGCACGATCTTCGGATCTAGGGCTGCTGCCTATGCAAATGATACAAACGATGCAAATCAACAGGGCTCTTATTCCATGAAGAAAAGTTGTTTCTATTCCGTTAGATAAAATTGAACAATAATACGAGGCTAAGAATGGATTGTAGAGGCTAATGCTATTAACCCTAATGAAATCAAAAGACTACACTACCCTTATAACAAAAGAGATATAACACTACACCATAATAGATAAATAACACTAAATAAAACTACACCACTTTCACAGTAGATTGGGTGCAAATCCAATCTTTTAGCATAGATGCACTCAGTGGTAATCTGGCCACAACCTCAAGGTTAGTAGGCTGAGTTGTAACTACTGAACTAATGGCCGTATGTTATGCAATTGTAGTAGTGGAAGTGATGGAGTATAAAAGATTGACTGACTGATTTATTTATTTTACTCGCATTGGCACATCACCATGGAGAAATGGGTATCATGGACAGACGGCAAAATTGTCAGAGGTGTAGAAACTCAGTTGATAGTTCTATTTATTGGGCGTTATCCTACATTATGCATTGTTTTCCTCGTGTAAGATGTGTCTAATTAATACATGTATAGACATGAATTCTATCGGATACTTCTGCATCTTGTTATACTGATCCTCTACTAAATGAGTACTTTCTCCGACCATTTGCCTTTGTTGTGGCCTTAATTTGCAGGAGTCTATTGCTGATATGGTTGGGGCACTGGAAGCCATTCTTCAGATCACAAATGAAGCCACTTTGAGCTTGGCATCAAATGTGTCTGTAAAGATGGTCAATATGATACCCATTGTAATTCTACAATCTCATGTATTAGTTCTTGTTCGCCGTTTAACATCAGTGTTAACTTCCCATCAATTGCAACCTGCTGTTTCGTGTGCCACTGCTTTGAAGATGATCTTCTCAAATCTAAGTAGTAATAGAGAGGGAGAAGTTTGGGAGATCTTGGAAGAAAAAAACACAGTACCTCACATAGTCAGTAGAATACAAGATTTATCAGATGGAACTACAGCAAACGGATATTATGAGGAGATGATTTCTCTTTTGAGTAAAATAGTGTGGCGGTGGCAACCTTCTAGGTTTTGTGTATGGAATAATGCTAAGTTGATGGAAGTCTTGGGGGTCATAAGTCTCAAGCCTGATTTTTCGGTTAAAATTGCAGTTTTGCAGTTATATTCTGCTTTAGGTACTCATGTTGTGGGGTAAATTTCTTTCTTTATTATGCAGAAGTTCTTTTTTCTGGTTATACTTTTGAACATGTGGTAAAATATTTTTGTATTCTAATGCCAGCTTTATGTGGTAATGGAGTGCAAAAGCTTCTAGAAAATGCAGAAATAGTTGTACGTGTGATGGTGCATTGCATGGGCATGCTGGATTCTATTTCTGCCCAGACGGAGGGATTTAAACTAGCTCAGCGTCTAGCGGTATTAGTAGTGGCTAATGCCTTTTGATTTCCTCTTCAGTAGTATCTACAAAAATGTAACATTTCCTGTCATTATTTTCTCAGATAAATGAACATGGTTGTTCAAAAATGATGGCATTGTGTTGTGAACCCCTTGTTAAAGCCATGATCAATGGAATGAAAAGTTGGAGCTCCCATTCCGGAGGGATTACTAAAGACCAAATCTCTTTTAAAATGGAGGCGTGCCGGTTGGCTCTCATCACACGTTTTGCCGGGGGGCATCACAATTATTTCTGGAAATTAGAAGTCGACAGAGTCCTCCTTAATCTACTAGGACTAAACAATTTTCAGAACATCTCATCATTAGAACAGAAGATAGGTGCAGCTCAACAAGGTTTGCGTAAAAATCATCTTCTTGTCTTTAGGCCGCTTGTCTGGGATATTCTTGGAGGGCTTGCAGCACACTGTCCGGAAGATTTCAGTCCCAGGATGCAAGGAGATGAACTTTGCATTGACGTCCTTATAACATGTGCATGGTAATAATTCATCCATTACCATCACCCTTTCAAGTTGCCTAATTATTATTTTTACTATAGCTTCTTGATTGCTTAATTCTATCTAATTGGTGGTGATTATAATTATACTAATAATGGCTCTTGCGATTTTCACAGTTTGGCTTTTGTGGACTCGATTCATAACACAAGGCAATCACACCAAAATAATATATATGATCTAGTTAGGGATGAATCAGCATCTAGGTCAGTTCTTATGATGATCTACTCTCCCTCGAAGTACATTGCTTCCCATGCCAGATTCTTCCTATCTAAAATACTGAGACCCAATGTCAAGGAGCATCTTAAGTATTTATTGGATAGACTCAGTCAGCCCATAAACAAGCTTGGAATGCCAACTATCCTTCAGACCGTCATATACTTGATGAGTTTGACTTGTTATGCAGGTCTACCAAGATATCGGAAGCATATTATAAAAGGTCAAGGAATAAATACATTAGTGGCTTTCATAAGGTGGTGCGTAAGCAATGATGTCCATATGAGAAGGGACATACATTTGCATAGTACTCTCCTTGAGAGGACTTGCTGTCGCGCTTATAACGATGATTGGGAGGGCAATGACGTTCCTTTGCTCTTTGCTTTGTGGGGACTAGCTGAGTTGATGCACCATTCCGCTTCTGTGGAACCTCGTCTGGACATATTTACTGCTCAGATGGACTATAATGAAACTCAATTAGTTCATGTACTTCAGGGGATATGTAGTGACACTTATAGCCCTGGACCAAAATGGTATGCGGCATACATTCTTTGTTCTATTGGACATTATGGATTCCCAAATAAACTTGGCGAAAGAATTGCAAAAACGTATAATGAGAAGGAATTTGCTGATTTGGAACTCGTCCTTACAAATGGGGAGCCTTTAAGGGTTCATGGTGTCGTTTTAATGCTTCGATGTCCATCATTATTGCGTCGTCAAGAGTTTCCCCTTATTGAAAGAACACCTGATGGTTCTCTTGTTGGAAAAGATGTGGAGAAGTGTGGAAGGCTACAAAAACAAGTTTGTCTATCAGCTCATGTGGACCGTGAAGCACTGTTGAAGCTGTTGGAATATGTTTATTCTGGCTATTTACAAGCAGGAAAAGAACTTGCAAAGAGATTGAAAGTTCTTGCCAGGCATTGTAATTTGCATTTTCTTTTACGATTGCTTTGCAAAGAAAGTCCAAAATGGGGCACTCCTTTTCCATCCTTTGGTCTTACTTTTGCTCTTGAGCTGACTGGACATCATTTCTCGTAAGCCTCTTTTACGCCTTCCTGTTTCTCAACGAAATAAGTGTAGCTTGATCTGATATTTCTTGGATGTGTTGGCATATGACACACTGTAGTTCCGGACTGCCAGTAGTAACTGCTTGATGGCTTGTATATATCTTTTTAGATTTAAATACAGAAATTCCATGCTACACAGAGAGCTACAATAGTTTGCAAATGTTTAGGACCACCATAAATGATATGCAGTATATCTTGCGGAGTCAGTAGTTGGAAAACATCTTCATTGATCAGCTTTCGACTGATTGAATTTGGACTTGAGGAAAGTGTATATAGGCTAAATAATTTTGGAATGGCAAAGGTGCTTTGTAGGGCTAAGATTATTTATATTGGTAGATTAAGGTTCCAATACTATCTGTCTTTTATTTCAGGGACATTGTCTTGGAAGCTAAAGCAAATAATGTGGCGAATTGGACATGCCACGCTTGCTCTGTATCAGTTCCACATATGCATGCTCATAAAGTTATATTGTGCTCAAGCAGTGTTTTTTTCCGGGGCATGTTTCGTTCAGGGATGCAAGAAAGGTGCACACAAACTACAGCTATTCATATTGTACACATGCATTCATATTTTCGACGCATGAGTTATTTGAAAGACGAGTATTCATAGGAATATTTACTGGTTTTTTAATATGCAACTTAAGGTGACTCGAACTTGAGTGTTCCTATTTGGAAATTGCTATTGAAGCAACTGGATTGCCACTATGAACTTGCACAAGAATTTATCATCCGTGGAAAGTTGTTAGTTTAACATGAAAATTCATGGTCTCTGAAGTTGAACAACAGGAAGTCATGACTCATGACTGATACCTGTACTTTATAAACATATGGTCAGAGATCACCTTTGTGTTTGGAATTAGGTTTAATGTGATACTTCTATAGTTCAACCTGTTGTTGGCGGGCTGCAGAATAACTCTTCTGCTTTTCTGTTCCGTTAAACTTGTTCTCTAACTGAATGTCATTGGTGAAGATGAAAAGTTGGCTAAACGTGCATCTTGCATTTATCAGTTACCTCTCATCTTTCAGACATTACTCGTGTATCTCAAAAACTTTTAACAATTGTCGTGACTCGTATTGTTTTTCAGGAAATCTTGTTTGACATCAAATGATAAAACATAGAAGGGGTGTTTTATGTGCGCACAAACAGAATGTCAATTAGTCTAGCATTATTTATTCATGTGTCAGCATTTAAGTACTTGTGGACGAAGTTTCATATGGCTGTTGATTTCCGTAATGTTTGTATTAAGTAGATTCTGATGATTAACTAGTATGTATCGTTCTATTTTTTTTCATCGCTTTTCCATTTACCAAGTTAGGTAGCTGGAATTTTGCTGCTTTTGTCATACTTTTGCATTCCTTTCTCTCTTCCTTTGTTATATAGTTATTCTTTCACTTTGCCTCTATAAGATTTCTTGTTTATATGCTGACAGTCGGTCCAAAAGTATAAAGGCTCCAGTTAGTTGGGAGGCCCTGGTCAAAGTGGTTAACTGGTTTTACTCTGCTGAACTGCCCAAGCCTATTTCTGGCTGTTTATGGGATAACTTGGATACTGAGGAGAAGCTACATGAGCTGTATCCGTATGTTGAGTTTTGTTGGCTTGCTGAATATTGGTGCTTGGGAGATGATATTCACCAACACTGCACGAGAATGGTTGTATCTAGTTTGGAATCCGCCAGGCATTTATCCATCAAAGTAATCCAATTTGCTGCTAGCCTCTATCAAAAGAAATTGGCTGAAGTTGCAGCAAATTGCATGGCCCCACTTTATCATCAACTGCGCAAATCTGGTGAACTCGAAGAACTAGATGAAGAGCTGGCCGAAATGGTTCGTGCTGCCTCTGTTCGCCTTTCTCAAGATCGAGGTCATTCTCATTTTTGAATTGATATGTGATGTATTTTTTTCTAGCTTTTCGTGGGGTAATAGGTACTAGTATGTGGTAATCACAATGTGAATTGTGATTGGAGCATCCTTCTTGTGTTATCTTGGTAACACGAGTTGTGAACACCTTGCCTTTTTTTATAGTAGAGAACATTGAGCCCGTAAATATGTAGCATCACATTTTATTGAGGTTGACGGCTTTTTACTGATGCTCCTTTTGTTGAAGTGGAAGACGTTTTGAAATATGTGTGTGTGTGTGTGTGTGGATCCACACTACCATTATCACCACCACCCTGTCATCAAATGATTTTCAGGGTTTCAACTAAACAAGATGAAACATTTTTCTGTTGTTTTCCTCGAAAAAATGATTTCTAGGAAAAATTTCCCCCTTAAAACAACGGAAACGGCTGCAATTTTTTTTAATGATTCTTTGACTCTAGAAGAGCTTGTTAAGGCATCAACAAGCAAAAGATTTTATTGAAATGCACAACATTCACTTAATTTTGGTTTACGATTATGGTTAGTAGTGATTGAAACAGCAGCTCTGTAAAGCATTCCTCTAGGCAACAAACTTCAAAGTGAATCACCACTCGTATTCAAACCCCGTGTCCTCTTCAAAACACATTAATCACCGCTCCCTTTTGTGTGAACATTAAATACTAGCACAGGTATGCAGCACTGTGCAAAATCAAATAGAAGCTTTCTTTGGTGATCATCAGTATGAGGAAGACTTACACAAGAGCTCAACCGGCATCTCCTTACTGAGAGCCCTTGCGGCATCTCTCCCGATAACAACTGTGTCAGGCGAGGTAGTCTCCATGAGTAACTACTGAATAAAGGTACTTATTGAAACACTACTTGGTCAGTAGGCCAAAGAATGCATCTAAAGAGGCCTGCCAAAAGGCTCGATTGGGCATTCTACTGTTTCCGGATTGTGACGATTGGTTAGAAGTTTGGTTGCTACAACTTTATTATATGCATTGAAAAAATTGATTTTTTTCCAATTTTTTGGATATTCGTTCTTTGTTTGGAGATAACCATTTTCCATTCGGGGCGGGGGTGGAGGGTAAAAGAGAATCTCCATTGGGGATCGGTGCGGGGATGAGAATTGAATAAGGGTTAAGGAATTGGAGACAAGGACAATGATACTTACTCTCGATTCGTCCTGTTGCCATCTTTACTCCCAAGACTAGTCGGCAATAGATTGGGAACAATCTCAAAACCAATTGGATACCTCGACTATAAATAAAAAAAAGAGTTTTTATATAAAATGATGCAGCCAATTTACATAAAAATCTGGCTTGTAGGGAGAGTTTGAAAGACAATTACATTTTTATTTTAGTCATTATGAAAATTGCATTGACATGTGTTAACTATTTAGTTAATCTTTTACTACAAGAATGGAATATATCATTTGATAACGGGTAAATTTCACCTACCTCTCTTTAGGTAACTGATAAATGTACAGTTTTTCTGTGATTTAATAATAGCACTGTTCTTCCTTATTTTACAAATTATTCTTTCAACACTCTTTTTCTCTTAATTTTTGTCAATTGACTGTTAGAAAATGGTGAGTCGTAAAACTCTATTTTACCCTTCCCTATCTCTCTCTTATATAATCACTCCCATCTCTCTATTTTTGTATTAAATTAAATTTTTATTATAATTTTTTGTTCCTTTGTTTCCCTTATGAAATCACTGTAGTTTATATAATCAGAATTCTCTCAATCTTATCCTATCTCAGCTTGAGCAGGTTCTCTGTAATCTCCGGATCCTAAATTCCAAACCTGCATATATATATATATATATAACCAAGGTATTTAATTAGTTTAGAGTATGTCCTATTTATTGCCAATTAGTTCTTGAGGTCCTAAAGTTGACGACCGGACAAACTTCCGGTGGCCCCGAGTATGTAGTTACCAAAGTTTAATATCAGAATGTCTAGATTTACAGCTTATCTTAATCTCCACTTGAACAACTCCTTAAAGTTTGCAAAGGATATATATGATGGTTACCAGCATTACATGTGCTCGAGTTGTCTACTTTTAGATATCAGTAACTTCTATAAAATTTCAAACACAAACTCAAATGTGCAGCCAAATAGCCCTTCAATAAATTTGTTTAATCAAATTAGAATACAAGACAATTCTAGAAAATCAGCGACAAAAGAGGCAATTTATGCTAATCATCAATAATCTGAACCCAAACCTGTGGCTTCTGAACAGTGGGATTACTTCCGCAGTGCAAACATTTTCTCCGGAATCCATTTGCTTTGGCATTATAAGAAGACAATTAAGCTTGTTTCCTGATACAACAATTCCTCTTCATAACCATTATCAAATTCCTCTTCACAAACATTTTCTCTGTAGACTAGTAGACATTTGAATAATCTTTGGAATTTGTCGAATTATGAGGCTTCAAATCAATTTCCAAAATCGAAGTGATCTCACACGCCAAAAGACAACCGGAGAAACCTCTAGCATGAACAAAGTGGTGTAGAGCCAAAACGGAGAAGTTGCCAATCGCACGAGTCCATCTGTGGAGCACCGAATGGAAACCAGCTTAGATCTGCAATTGTCGCAGATATACGATTGCACGTGCTTAGGAAGAGTGCGTTGGCCGAGTGCACGTGCTGGTCGCAGAACAAATTGGCTTTACAGTACATCATGAATGAGAGGAAGGTGAAATACGAATGAAGGCAAAATGAATAGTAACATTAATTTTATCACCATAAGCAAAAAAGTAACAACAGGAAGGTTTAGAAAAAATACTTTGTACAACAAGAGAGAGCAGTGCAATTGTTTGAACGGCAGGAGAGGATTACATTAACCATTTAAGAACGGAGAGATACATGAATTGGCAATTCATCCGTCTAACACTCTGCTATATACCTCAAAAGACTTCAATTTTCCACCGACTGGCCAGACGGAACAAACCCACAAAATACGAAAGAATTCTAGTCTCTTGGAAAATTATTTTTGTAGCAAATTGTTCATGCAATTTGTACTTCGAGAATCAATATCTAGACACCTACAAATGGAAAGAGCATGTATGTACACACATTAAAAAAGAACCTGATCAATACGTAATTTTGGTTCTTATCATTTCAACTTACAGACATCAAAGTGACTAATTTTTTTGGACAAATAGAATCTCTATACTGAAAATCCAACCAAGTTAGGAAATTATGAACCAGAAACAACAATTGTTTACAAAATATCACATCACTTTATATGGTAAAAGCAATATTGCTCCTCTAGCATTACCCTCCTTTCACAAAAGAAAAACAAATAATAATCACCCCAACATCATTCTTTGCTGATGCTGAGTATTCAGTATATATTTCTAGAAGAATACCACTTATAAATACACAATGCATTACCGAACGTAAAAGTGGCACTACCACGCACAGTCTCACCCATTATTGTCTCTCATTTCAACTAGAGTTTTCAGCAGCGACGCTGCAGTATCACAAACTCACTCACAAAGAAGGCGAGCACCATAACATGAGCAAGCATGTATTCCCAGTTCAGCAAGTTCATAATCCTAGCATATCAACAACATAAGAAAATGCCCGCCCAAAAGAAAAAACACTTGGTAAGTACAACTTGATCAAGTTCTATAATTCTCTCTCTGAAGCATATTTATCAGCCATTTTCAATACATTTTAAGAAGATAAAAGGACTCACAACTACAAGTTTTAGCAGGATATACGAGTTTGACTCGAATTTCAAACTCTAAATACAGTATGAAATCGTCAGCCTTAAAAGTCGAACGAAGAACGATGGACGAAGACATTGGATAAGCAGATCCTGAAACTAAAAAGGTCAGGTTTCATGAATTTTGGACTCCATTTACTACGTAGAACAAGGCATTTTTTCCTAATTGGTTAGATTAATCCCCAGAAATCATTCATCAGCCAGAAAGCTGGAATTTCATTTACCACTCGCTAGCTCTGTTTGCTGTATACCGTTGCCAACATGATGCTCATTCCCACCAGACCTAGGATCTTCTTGCCCAGGAACCTCCCCAAGTCTCTCCTGCAGAAAAAAAAGGAAGAAAAAAAATTCAACAATTGCACCAGAAAAGAAAAGGTATAATAGAAAGGAAATGTGGGATTAGTACTTACAGAAGTGACTTTTTTCCACTACTGAAAGCAAAAGAGGCAACAAAGATGCTTTTGGTTTCCTTTAAAAAGTACTAATTATTTCTTGGCCAAAAAAATTAATTATTGTATGGGAAGCAAGGATTTGGCTTTTCCCGCGTATAACTTCTGCATGATTGCAAACACAAGAGCCTTGACTCAACTGTCCACAAAAACATAGTGGTAGTTTTTTCCACAGAACGATTTTCCCATAAAAATCTTCAGTCCTGCTGCAGCAGCAAGATTGCAACTTCGCATGAAAATGATCTTCCAAGAAGCCCAACCAAAATAGAGTACACATTCATAGGTTCACGGAAACACCAGTGGCAATTAACGAAATAAGCCCATTCCGATACAATTTAACTCCATTCAGAGGTATTCATTAAGATATTTTGCCTAGCATGCACATATTATCATCCCCACAATTTAAAGTAAATCACGCAATCCTGTTGGTGTAAAAATGACCATACAATAGCCAAAATATTAACCTCACATTGTAGATGCATTCTCTTCATACAACTACTACTATATTAACCTCACCGCGAGAGATGCATTTCTTCATACTAAAACAACATTAACCTCACCTTGAGAGATGCATTTTCTGCGAGAAGCTGGTCATACTCAGTCCTGATGCGACTCATTTCTGATCTAAGAGTGGCATTTTCTTCATTCAAAGCTTCAGCACGCTGGGATAGCTCATCACATTCTGCCTGTATCAATAGCATAAATAAATGTAGCACAAGTATTTCAAATTAAGAAAGTAGCAAACCAGGATGAACATACTATAAGGAACAAATGATTACCTGCTTTCTCAACCTGGATCGACGAGCAGATTCCCTGTTGGACTGCTTCCTTCTCTGTCTTTTAAGCTCTCTTTCGTCCTGGAATAAAGGACAAGAGTCAAACCAAGACGATTACAGTAATAATAAGGAAATCAGGATCCGGTATTTTTAAGTTCCAGCTTTCGAGAGAACAATCATGTCGCTGCAGTAATCCAATTCCAGGTAACCGCATATATGGTAAGAAATATATAAAATCAGATGGAGAGAATAGCTTATCATAGGAATGGAGGCAGACAGAAAATGATCATTTCTTCAAACATGATGCATCTTGGAAACATATGAACTCAGCCATAGTTCCTACTCAATCAATATACTTTACCAAAATTCAAGTGCATAATTGCATATAGATCATTGCAGCGATATATACTGTCAGAAAATAAGCTAAAGCGTGAAGAACCTACCACTGACAAGGAACTCATTAATTCAATCAGTAAGGGACAGAAACCCGATTAGCACTACCATCAATGCGGAGGAAAACTGGCTCCAACAAAGGAAATAAGCCTCTCTTAGACTTCAATTTACGCAATTAATTAACTAGAGAGGGCAACATCCTACACCAAGGACCAAATCATCCATGAAAAACCAAAACCAATAATCAAAATGAACCAAGTTGGATCTACAGAGGGCAAGCAATCTTCTTGAAACTCACTTCGGCCCATTTAGCTACAAAACATCGTTTCAATTTGTTCCCCCTCCCATACCAAGTGATTTACTTCGAGTGGATTATATCATAGTAGCCTTATAGACCGTACATCTTTGTTGAGTATATCCAGCTAATGGGTTGGAGTATAAATTGCAAATATACTGTAATACTATTAAAGAAAGACAAAAACCAGCATCCCTCCACTTGTGTAGACAAAACAGTAGAGAGCCAACTCTTACCTCTAAGAAACCGACTAAATAACATCATATATGCCACCATACAGTGGTTGAAGAAAGAATAAATTACATCAGTTAGAAAATAAGCCAGTTTTGTGTTCCATAGTGGAGTGAGTGAAGAAAAAGGCTGACATGGAGGAGGAGCCATAACCATACAACAAACAATGTGTATTCCAAAGATCAGACACAAAACAATTGTTTGATATCTTGAGGATGTTAATGCTAAGATTCAGAGTAAATCAAGTGAATTGGTTTAAACTTCCAAAATCCCAGACACAAAAGATAGGAAACTAGAGAGGAAGATAACCTGTAACCACGGCTGTGATTGAATACTCTCCCTTGATCCAGCAGTGACCATTTCCCCTGCAACAGGAGCATGAGGTACATTCCCATTCAATGAATGAAGAGCGGCAGGATTTGCAGCACCCCAGTAGTCCATACCGATGTTTAAGTTAGTGGTAGGACCAGGGACACATGATGGCACAATGGCCATTGTGTGGTTCACCATTACAGGAGGTGTATTTGGTCCTCCATTTTGAGAACCATGCGTAGCTCCACCACTTTGAGATGCTTCAGCTGTAACAAAGATATCCAATAATTTTCATGAAAGTCAACGGAAAAACTCCAAAAGTTGTAACCAATTGGACGGAACATGCTTACAGACGAACCTTCCAAAGAATCTTGCCTGGATCCTGACTTCATGTGCGAGTCCTGCCCAAAAATCATAAGAAACAGGACAGATAAGTGAAATTATATGGCTCATAGAGGAAATGGCCCTGCTATATGTTAAGCAATAAACAATCTAATCCTACCAATATAAGCATCTTAAAAGACACCCAACGATATGGGACTATCTCTATAAATACAAGTTTATCAAAACTCAAATCTCCATAGGGCAAACACATCTATTATGAATGAAAGCCTTAAAAATTAAATTTGCAGTTTACTGCAGAAATTGATTGGTGAAAAGGAATGGCTGCCCACTGCGGCAAAAATAACAAATCTTACATAAACCGTGTCACCAGGATACCTACATTTTGAGACTCTGCATCACTTCCTTCACTTGAACCTTCACTTCCACTTTCAGCACTGCACCAAAATTTAGCTATGTCAGTAACAAATGACTAGTAACAGTGGCAGCGCCAGGAATTTGATCTATGTGGGTCAAAAACTAAGAATAGTGTAGTGGCTTGTGCTTCCCATGCGATCACCGGAAGATATCAAAACCCAAAAATCTTAACTTATTTCTCTTTTAATAGAAGCAATCTACATAAAAGCAGCAACCTACTTTGAATTTCCAAAAACAAAAAAATTCAATTTTCAATTGGCAATACTTTCATGCTAAAGAACAATGAAACAGCATATTCTGGGTTCCAAATAGACCAAATGCTTTCAACTTTCATTTTGGCAATATTTGGAGGTTCTTGGGTAATTTCCCACATTCATGGGGTCAAGAGCGTAAAAAATATCTCGAACCCCTTATCAAAGTACTCTAGCAATTCCAATGGAAGCAGGGTCAAGTGACCCCAGTTTAGCCACAATGCCTCTGCCATTGAGTAGTAGAGCAAAGTGATTTATAGTCAATCGCTTAGGCAATAAGCAATATGAATCAAGAAACCAGCAGGGACTTCTCAAGCCCCAAGGCAACCATGAATATTAAATAGATTTGTCAAATTTAACATACTGACAACATAAACGACTACTTTCATAATCTTTCATCAAAGCTTCCCGTTATGAATGGGGCTTGATAAGCTGCCTTCCATTTGTCTCACTGTTCTAGGTCGCATCTGTGATGCAACAAACCAAGAAAACTTCTTCTGGATTGTTGATGTGGTCCATGACACCAATGGGAGGAACCACTGGAAATTCGACCACCAACAGGAAGAAGTATAGTTATTAAAGGCGAGAGGCGCACCGAGGTGCAAAGGTCTCTTGGAGCCTAGGTGCAAGGCTAGGCGCAAGGCGCAAGGCGAGGCGTGGGCTTTATTGAAGCGAGGCGCACCTAGTCAAGAGAAAAAAAAGCAAATATAGCATATACAATAAGTAATATAACAATGCACTACTGAAAATATATACTATATAGTATATACAATATCTATAGATATACAATATAGTATATACACAACGAAAGTATATGCAGTATATATCGATAATATATAGTACATACATCGATAATATAGTAATATACTACAGTAATATAGTAATATACTACATATCCAGTGCATATATAGATATATATCGATAATATTGTAATATCCGGTGCATATAATATAGTAATGTACTACAGTGATATAGTAATATACTAAATATTCAGTACATACATCATATATAGATATATATACAGATTATAGACAGTTCATACGTACAGATTATACTATAGACGGTTCATATATACAGATTATACTATAAACACTGCATATATAGATATATATACAGATTAGCCAAGTCATCTGACTATATCTATATACAATATATACAGAATACAAACAGTGCATATATAGATATATATACAGACTATAGACAAAGCATACATAGATATACTCATATACCTAGGTCCTGGCTTATTCAATCTGAGAGAGATAGAGAGAGAGTCGATTGCAGAGAGAGAGAGAGTTAATATCCCTAATTTAAACAACGCACGCGCCTGGTGTGCCTCGCGCCTAGTGCGCCTAGGCTCATAAAGCCCGCGCCTGGTTCAAGTCGCCTCGCCCGGCACCCTTTGTAGCGCATGGGCTGCGCCTACCTGCGCCTCGCGCCTAGGCGCTCCTTTCACAACTATGGGAGGAACCACAGGAAATTCTTTCATAAAGCTCATCAAATATGGGACACATTTTCAAGCAGAAAGAAGATTCAAATGGTGGCTTCTCCATGCTTGATTGATGCATTTGGCATGAAATAAATGTCATCTGATACATAGGAGGCGTGCAGTACTATATGAAGTCTTATCAGCAGTTAGCATTTTAAATAGGTTGCAGGGAGGATGACCTTACAAATAGATGTTTACAGAATCTTGTTGGCGGCATAGAAGCTTTTGACTATTTTTATGTGCTCTCTATATCTGTGCACCCCTTTTTCTGGTGTCATTTACAAACTTTTATTGTTACTAGCAATAAATAAAAGCACCCTCTGAACTTATTTTTTCCAAACCCAACTTCTTGACCCAATCTTCAAAAGCTTGATTCAGAAAACAAGGTCAATGAATCAGTTTTTTTAATCCAAAGCCACAATCAAATAGTCCTCATTACAATGAAGTGCGTAGAGACCACTAGACATGGACTAGTTACAGAAACATTATGGCCATACGGATCATCACCCAAAAACCTACGTCTTACCTTCTGGAGCAGACTCCATTAGCAGATGCGCCTGAGGTTTTACTACGTTCATTTGTTTTTCCAGTAACCATATTTAAACTGTTCAAACTTCCCTTAGATCTCTTAATGGGTAGTTTCTCCTTCCCCTCAGATAGTTTGCCATCTGCTTCCATGCTACCATGAGTATTACCCTACGTGCAAATTCAAATGTCATTCGACAAACGATACCAGAGGCCAATAAAAATCTACTCAACAGCAAACAAAGTAACATTGGAATTCAAGTAACTCACAGAAGCCTCAGCTATACCATTAGAGGAAGGCATAGGGAAAGGACTGAAAGGATAAGATCCCTGTCACAGAAATATGGCAGTCAATGGCATCCAGACATTAAGGGCATGATTTTAGGAGCTCAAGTAAAAGAAATTTCTAAAAATTACCGGCGGAAGAGATGGATGAGCATATATCCCACCATGAGGATACATAGCAATGTACGGGTGCGGTGGCGTACCATACGGCGGCATAATGTGCTGCATATAACCGCAAAAACCAGTAATGCAGAAACACACTATCAAGCGTAAAACTGTAGTTCCTATATACAGTACGGATAAACATTATGGGGGTCTGAAGGTGAGGAAATTATCACCCTCCCCCGGTCAACTTCATTCCTTTCCCTGACATGCAGCCGGTACCTTTATTCCAACTTTCATAAACCAAATTTGCGAACTCTTATTGTCATGGCAGACACGGCCCCCGTCAAATCTTAAAAACACATAATGAAACCTGACTTTTAGCATACTCACGCACCCCAAAGACCATGCAGTAATTCCAATATGACCCTGAGTAATGGCATAAGAAACACCACCAGACCTCTTTCCATCTCTATATCAAATATCAAATGTATGGATCAGCTAACGAAAATGATTGGCTGTGAAGCAAGCCACTGGGCAAGAGGATATAAAGGTTAAAGCTTTCATAAACTCATCTGCGCTTGCTTATGAAGCACAACCAAAATCCCCTAAGATCGAGCTCATTTTATAAACCAGAGCAAACCTTTCAAACTTAATGCTCTAGGAAAATATGCACATGATTGCAAGTTAAAAAGTACAGATCTTTGAAACTGTGGGCCCAAATGAAAGCTGGACAAACCACCTTTTATGCTCAGTTAACGTCATAAATCAGCTTTAATGGTCTTGTTGAGACTTGAGCACTTTCCAGATTAAACAGCATTCCGTAAACAGATAAACAGTTCAACAACCCAGCAAAAAGCTTAGTTTGGCTCATTGAATGCTATGAGATTAAACTTATGATGAAAAGTTTCACTGTCAAATCAACCAACGCATTAAAGCAATCACTAAATGCTCCCGTATTCACTAATTTCCCATGTCAACAATCCAAAATACAAATCGCTATACTGAGCTATATCTAGTGCAGTGCAGGTATGGATAGAGTCGACACTATCAAAAAACCAACTAATACAAGGAGAAATATACCTGAACTCCCCACATGTAGGGGTGAGCTTGAGGGCTTGATGCCAAAAACCCAGGGTGAGGCATAGGAGAATATGCCTGTTACAAACAGATCTATATCATAGCTGCTGATATCAAGCTTCTTAACAGAAATAAATGACATAAATGGAGGGTTTTTGATGGTGGGACCTGAAAACCGGACCAGTCTGGGTTAGTTGTGCCCGTGGGTGTAGATGAAGATTGTTCCTGAACAATGCAAGAATACAACAAAACATATAATCGGCAAAAATAATGCATGCGCATGAGGAATGACGAGCACTCAGAGAACAACAGAAGTATACCTGCGCGGTAGGCGTCTTGGGCTCCTTGGCTTCTTTTGCAGGTCTATTAGTTTCACTGCTATCCATGATGATGTGTTCAACTGGACCAAAACCTCGGGACTTCAAACCATCCTGCAATACCAAAACTGCATTACAACATTGGCATTTGAAGTTAAAACCAATTTCAAAGCCTATACTGTAAGCCAACTCTACATAATCAAATACCAAACAAAGAGAAAACATATACATATTTGACGCATGCGTCTGGATTCTTTCCAATTCTATACTGAACTACGCAAGTTTCCCAAAAGAGAGAAAATCATGCATATCTCCATCGTTTGTCATCCGATTTTGCCCAAATAATAAAAATTGGAGCTCAATACAGAGACAAAGAGCTGAGATGAACCAAAGGATAATTTTAGACGGTCAAAAACATGAGAAGTAGAAAAAATGAGGAACAAAACAGAACAGAGACACAATGAGGATAAATATTTTAACTTTATATTGCAAGTATTACCGCTAAGACTTATACGAAAGCCCGACACAACAACGAACAGGTGAAGGGTCCAGGAACAATCAAATCTAGGGCAAACTTTAGAAATCCATGGACGGCAACCGAAAAAGCAACGAGAGAGATTGAGAGAGAAGGAAAGGGTTTAATCGAGCTTCTGTTAGATCGTCTGTATATGTTCTCTCTCTTCCCCCTTCTCTTTCGCTCGCTCGCTGGCGCTCGGGGGGCAATGGTCGGCCTCGGGACAGTCTCGGAACAGTCGGGGGGCCAAAAAAAAAAAAACCAGACTTAGCGTGTCTGCAGTTTGATCCCCAATTGGGATTTTCGGATTTTTCTGTGAAGTTATTGTATATTGTGGGCCAATGAATAGCTCTATCTCATTCATCCTACTAATTTTCACTTTTATCTCTTAATTTAGTTATAAAACTATTAAAAAAAACTTGAGTAATTTGAATCAGGATTTTATTTACGCATGCATCATAAATTTTCATCTCATTTAGATTTTTAAATTATGTTTTAATTCTAATTTTACATAACTTGACGTATTTACTATTATTTTGAGTACTAAGTTTACCTTTTTGTTTTTTTAAGTGATATTATTTAATTCTTAAATTGATAGTTTGAAATTATGTCCAATTATATATGCTTGAATTTTGGAAACACATGTAGTAATTCATATTTGCTGAATTACGAAGACAATCAATGAAACAATTTAAAGGATTTCTGAAAATACAATCACCAGATTCATTTATTACAAACTTGAACTAGGAAGACAATCACCGAAATAACAAACGAAAATGGGTAGCCAATAACATGGTAAAGTAAATAACTTAAATTTAACAACTAATAACTCAGGACAAAAGACGGATAGTATAATAGCCAATAACTTGAATCCTATACATTTTTTTCAAAGACATTTCTTGTTATGCGGTGAGTTTTGTTTGTTTTATTTTTTTCCATCTTTTTGACATCCATAGGGTGATAGTGATTAAACATTTATATAGCGTCACCCCTCGATTTTACGTAAGACAAATATTCATATTTTTTTAAATAAAATCTCACAATCTACCCAAATTATGCCAAATCATCATTTTTCATATTCTAGTTAAGATCACATGTTCCAAAGTATTACAAACAAAAGAGGCACCCTCGGCCCGATTAACCAAAAGTAACATGTTCAGATATTACAAACGATTTGGGTTCGGATACATAATTCTAACAAAAGAGAGTTACTTTATATCTTTCACAAAATTAGATCTAAATATGACATATATAACTCCTATAATGACATTTTTTCAAAACATGCATCACAATGCATCCGTGCAAGTATGTATCATGGGTTTGGAGCAGTACCTGAAAAAATAAAAAGATGAGCCGCAATGCCCAGTAGAGATGTGTATACCAATGTTATATGAATATGAGGTGATATGGCATGCTACATGATTAACTCCTAATAACACACGTAAGTCAACAACACCACAATTTGTAAAGATACGATCACAACATCTAAAATAGCATGCTACGTTAATTCTACTAACGATGCTCATGTCAATCCAATCATTCGTATCGCAACTAGCATATCACCCGTCAGTGACTAGACAATGTCACACCCCAACTCCAGGGATATGACCGGCCATGAACCATGGAGTTTAACCCATGGAGCATGTAAGCCTATCATCAAGATCACCAGAAGAGAAAATACTAACACAAAATATCCTTATATTATTAAGTAACATGTCCACAAAACCAGTACAAAAATAGAGTTACCGCTCATAC
>JABCMJ010017516.1:0-11968 GCA_014822125.1 Arbutus unedo
GACTTCTTTTTCCTGGCTTCTTCAAATTTCCCTTTCAGTCTCTCTTCTCTCACGCTCCGGACCTTCTCTTAGATCTTTAACGACGTCGTACTTGGTCCCGGGCCTTTTGCTTCGTGCTTGAGCCCTCTGACATGTATTTAGCGCTTGCTTAAATCTTAACTTAAACGATGATTTTCCATACGTCTAGATGTTAAAGTGGATGTATTGAGCTATAATAGTCTATCATTTAGTGCCCTCAACACTACCTCACATGCATCATCACACACGAAGCGCGTCCCCTTATTAGTCAAGTGAGTCAATGGGGCCGCTAATCGAGAAAAGTCGAGAACAAAGTGTCGGCAATATCCAGCTAAGCCCAAAAAGCTATGTATCTCAAACACATTCTTTGGTCGTTGCCAACTCACAACAGATTCAATCTTCCCAGGGTCAACGGACACACCACTCCTACAAACCACATGCCCCAAAAACTTCACCTCTGATAACCAAAACTCGCACTTACTAAGTTGGCGTACAATTGATGCTTCTCCAAAGTTCCAAAACGATGGTGAGATGTGATTTGTGGTCCTCTTTTGAAGTGAATAGACCAAAATATCATCAACAAAGATCACAACAAACCGGTCAAGGTACTCACAAAAAATACGGTTCATGAGGTCCATGAATGTTGCTGGCGCATTGGCCAACCCAAAAGGCATGACCACGAACTCATAGTGTCCATAACGTGTTCGAAAGGTAGTTTTCAAAATATCCTTGTTCCGAACCCTCAATTGGTGATAACCCAATCTCAAGTCAATCTTCGAAAAGCACGTTGTGCCTCGTAGTTGATCAAATAAATCGTCAATCCTCGGTATTGGATACTTATTCTTCACGGTGACACGTTTAAGCTTCCGATAATCAATACACAAGCACAAAGAACCATTCTTCTTTTGTGCAAATAAGGCTTGTGCTCCCCACGACAATGTACTAGGGTGATTGAAACCCAAGTCTTGCAATTCTTGTAGTTGCATCTTCAACACCTCCAACTCAGCCAATGCAAAATGGTAAGGGGGCATAAAAATAGGAGTAGTACCTGGGTGCAATTCTATTGTGAACTCAACCTCTCTCTTTGGAGGTAAACTGGGTAACTCTTTTGGAAATATGTCCGGAAAATTGCTCACCACCTCCGGCAACTCCCCACGTGCAGATACATCCTGATCAAGAGTCAAGCTTGCTAACAATGCAAAGATCGAATCCCGCTCCCAAGATTCAGATAGGTAGGGTTCTAATGGCTCCCGACGCTTTCTAAAGAACTCAAATCAACCATCTATGGGTGAACACATGCGGACTCTATGCTTGAAACAATCAATAGTGGCGTGGAAGGTGGATAACCAATCCATACCCAGAATAATATAGAACCCAAACATGTCTAACATGATGAAGTCAAAGGTGAAGCAATGATCAAGGTAGTGAGTTCGCAATCTCTACAAATAAGGCAAAGTGATGATCTCCTTCCAAGAAGTGTCTCAAAAAACAATGGGGGTTCAAGAAAATCAGTTTCTAACTCCAAGGCATGTGCAAAAGATACAACAATAAAAGAATGAGATACTCCAGAATCAAATAAAACTTTCACAAATGAGTTAAACAAGAGGAATGTACCCCTCACAATTGAAGCTTCTGGAGTCTGTGAAGAAGATGGTGCAGCAGCAAACGCGATGTTAAAAACCCTCCTTTGGGTATGTTGAGTTGGTGCATATCCCCCTCGTTGTCTTGAAGCTGATGTAGGTGCTGACGAACTCGCACCCCTATCAATATGGGGACCTTGAACTAAAGTAGTCGTGGGGCTGCTATTGCCGATGAGTGCCCATAACTGCTGCTGTCCATGGCCTTGTCTTGGCTGCTGAATAGAACTTGCCTCACCACGTGCACCTGTCCCTAGGGGACAACTCCTAGCCAAATGAACTGGTTGGCCACAAGAATAACAAACCTTCGACTTCATCGTACACTGATTACGAACATGGCCGGGTTGATTGCATCTATGGCACACAATAGGTGGTGTCAGAGTGTTGCTCCTAGAATTGGAGAAAGTAGGTGGCCTAAGATTAGAGTGGCCCGATGGAGACTGAAATTGCTCTCTCTATCGCTTGCGCCCTTGACTCTCAGAGCTCCCTATAGATGACGAATTCTGCACGACGCTTGACTGCCTTGGTTCCCAAACTCTAGAACCTCGTTGTGCCTCCCTAGGTAGCTCCACACTCTTGCACACTCGATGATTTCAGTAAAATCCATTTTGTGCTGGCTCACCACAAGCCTCCTAACAGAGGAGTCGAGACCCCTCTCAAAATGACAGCACTTGCGATCAGTGAAAGTCACTAGCTCCGGTGCAAAATGGGATAAGTTTTGAAACGTTGTTTCATACTCCGACACTATCATATCTCCCTGCTCTATCATCTCAAATTATATACGTAATTGCTCACGATAGGATTCTGGAAATATCGGTTCTCAAAAAGAACCTCAAAGTTAGCCCACGTCATGTTCTCAACATCCACTTCATCAACTGTTACCACTTGCCTAGTGACCCTTCGCGCATCCTTCCTCGCTTCTATGATTGACTCCCACCATTTATTCACTTCTCCAATCAATTGGCATGCCATAATAGAGAGTCGAAGGTCATCCTCTACTATTCTCAAAACCTTGAACAACTTACGAATCTCGGAGAACAAACGGTTGGCCCCAAGAAAGTCACCATCCTCTTCGCTAAACTAAGGAGGGTTAAGACGACGGAACTCTCTCATAGCATCGATAGCTCGATCACCAGTATGGGCTATAGCAGCCTGATTTAGCCTATTAGCCTCCACATGCACTACCATAAACTCCGTAGTGAACGTGCCCATAGCGACTGGCAGTTCAGCGTTCTATTCTACTTCCTCATGAACTCCCTCAGCCTGCAGAACCTCCCTCTATTGAGTCATAATATCTTCTAACGGTATCTCTCGATAACGGCCTCAGCTTCAACCTCGGCCTCGAGGTCCACCCAATCTCACCACATGTTTCAGAGGCATAACTCTACAACGATAAACACCACACTATCAAAGTCAAACAGCTATCGCCATCGCAAGGCCAAAGTCAATTAGGAATCTCTAACAACGGTCAATAACCACATATAGTCCTACTTACATGCTATGCAATGCCAATGCATGTCATGCACACAAGCACACATAAGTCATATCTAAATGCAACAAATTCTGAACCCAATGAGACTAAATGTCTCCCCACGGTCTCAAGGTATTCTAACCTGCGCTCTGATACCAAGTTGTCACGCCCTCAATTTTCCATAAAGTAATTATATGCTTGATGACCAAATAAACCTCACAAGGTATATAACTACTCGCAAAATATCTATTCATAAATGTCAATAAAGTTTGTGAACATCCAAATTTCCAAAATAGGCCGTTACAAACCCAAAAGACCATGCTAGGTATCATAAAACCAAAGTGGGTTACATTACATCTTTCCCAAAAATAGTTGATCTAAAAGATATTAAATAACTCTAACTAGAATTCTTTCAAAAGATGCAACACAGCAAGCATGCCATGCTCTACTAGCTATACCTCCAAGAGGGTACATGAAATGAAAAACAGGGTGAGCCAAAAGCCCAGTAGGAAAGTCTACACCAATACTATATGGATGCTCAATATGACAATATGCTCCATCGTCTCAAAAGCAACGAATGATAAATATGTACAAGATACAAAGTAAAGATGATACAAGGAAGACAAGCACAAGGAATTCACCTCACATTCATCTATTATTTCTCCATGATGTGTATTCACTAATTGCATTCAACATTGTTATACTCACTCAATGTGTCATCGTGTCTTTCCTAGCATACCCAAAGGTGTCTAGTTCATTTCCTAGTATTCCCAATAGGGAGTCTCCCAAAGGAGTCTAGTTCGTTTCCTAGCATACCCGAGAGGAAATCTAGTTCATTTCCTACCATACCCAAGAGGGAATCTAGTTCAGGCTGTTGCCTTATTCATGCGACCGCTTAGATTAATTTCAAGTATCTACCATAAGTAGCTTGCCATAAAATATCAAGTTATTTCAATATCCAATGCAAGGATCACGAGAGAAATATACATGGGATAATCTCATCAATCATCTTATGTGCGGTTGAGGTGCAACATCATATGAAGCACTCATAATAAAGTACGATGAAATAAGAAAACCAAGTATGAACATCTATAAGTGAAGCAAAAGGCTAAAATCCAATAGGGAAGACAAAAGTAAGGTTTTTGGGTTCCCCGTTTGGACACCCCCAGACCCCATCCGGACATCTAAAAATATGATGCTCTGTCTCAAAATCCCTCACAACCGCCCTGTCCCGTCTGATTTCCCGTTCAGACATCAGGTCTCCCATTGGGAAATCAAAAAAATACCTTCTGTAGCCAAAATTTTGGGCCAATTGCCCAGTCCCATCCGGTCTCTCGTTGGACATGGGTCATGAAATATAGCAAAAACGTAGAAATCGCACTTTACTCTAAAAGGTCCAAAATCAACCCAAAACTCAAATACATGATTAAAACAAGTTATAAACACATATAATAGGTGAATGCCCCCTACCTGAAGGTTGAAATGAGTGAAATGAAGCTTCCAAAGAAAAGCTCCAACTTTCCAATGGCGTAAAGCTCTAAAAGTTAATCTCCAAGTGATTATGCGTGCTCTAGTTCCGGATATCTCCCGAGGATGGAGAGATGGTGGAGATTCTAGGATCAATTTGGATGGTTTGGATGTTGGATCATGAAACCCAAAGCCAGGGTTTAGAGAGAAGGAAGAGAGTTTAGAGAAAGAACCATGCTTTCACTCAAAATGGGCTACCCACTCAAATGAAAAATCTGATGGAAAATATATAAGGGGCCACCAAAAAGACCTCAATGCCCCTTTAACATAAAAGTGCTCAAAACAAGCTTCTAAGGTCAAAGTCCTAACTCACCCGAGCCTAAATTATATATTCTACAATGATAATACTCACTACTAAACGTCTCGAGCATGAATTTGAAACAAAAGATTTTGGGTCCTCACAAGGTCTATTTCCCTTTTTAAGCGAACACTTTCGCTTGAATTAGGCCGAAGGTCCGGTTACTCAGGAAATGCCCGGATAAGCAACTAATCAACTTTCTTCTTCTTCTTCTTCTTCTTCTTCTTCTTCTTCTTCTTCTTTGTTAAAAATTAACCTACACAATGGGAACACTAAGAAACACTTTGGAAAGGAACACAACACTTGTGAGACCAACCTATAGCACATGTCCCGATGATATCGTGGAGATCAAAAGTCATGAAATTTTGCATGCTTACAGGAACTGTCTTCTCAGTGCAGAATGTAACAATCTACAAGACATGCAAGAATGTGAGATAAACTATGCAAGGCAAATAATGAACTAAAAATAAAATTACCCGATGGAAAAAGAACCGAAAACACAAAGTTAACCACTAAATAACAATTCACATAAGGAGATGGAAGCATGGCAGAGCCATGCTTAGTCTACGAGGCCAACACCAACTAGTTTTTGAAGATAGTCAAAACAAGCATAGTCTAGAGGTTTAGTGAATAAGTTAGCCCGTTGAAGTGTGGTTTCAAGGTATTAAGTGTAATACATTCATCCTTGACTAGCTCACGAATAAAATAATGACGAATATCAATATGCTTAGTACGAGAATGTTGGACGAGATTCTTTGAAATGTTTATAGCACTCGTGTTATCACAGTAAATAGTGATATTGTGTTGAGGCATTCTATAATCGGCGAGCATTTGTCTTATCGAAAGTAGCTGAGTACAAGCACTCCCCGTGGCAGTATATTTGGCCTCCGCTGTAGAAAGGGATATAGATTTTTGTTTTCTAGTAAGCCAAGCAACGAGATTATTTTCCAAATAGAAACAACCACCGGACGTGCTTTTACGAGTGAGCTATTATTGGATAGATTATGATTTTTTCCTAACTTTCTGGTCTAGAATTTGATCCGGTCACTCGAACGGGTAGAGCTCGCTCAAGTGCATTGTTGTTTTCACAGATTTTCCAACTTCTTGGGTTTTTAATTTTCCTTCGAAATAGATGCAAAATCATGATTTATAGATTGAAACACATTATTAACAATAGAAATAAGTACCTAAGTGATGCAGGCCAAAATCTGTAGGGATGGCTGGAATCAAAAGGTTTTAACCAATGGGAAAGAAAAGTCTTGGAACTTCAGTTGCTAGTGGCCAGCAGATGCCACTTAATGTTGCTAATCGCGAAAGTCACTCACCCGACCAACCCACACGCTTGATTCTAGGAGGACTCACTCACACAAAGCAAGAACAAAACTTGCATAGAAATATTTTCTAATCACCAAAAACTGACTTCTGATTTCATTTCAATTGATATTTGTAAAGAATATAATGACTCTTTGATTCCTCCCCTACACTTTGTGCTTTAAGTCATTCCAAAGCAAGTTACCTTTCCAAAATAAACAACACACATAAAAAAACATAAAAGTCAAAAGGTTCTCAACTTGTACCATAAAATAAATACTACTAGATAGACTTTTAATTTCCCCATAATGCTCCTACGTCATTCTCCTCCACTGAAGAGGAAACCACATTGGATTTTGCAACTAAATCTTCCCAAAGCCTTTCATCAAGTTTCTTGAGCTCTTGGGCTGAAATCCATGCATCTTCAGAATGTGCTTTTGCTTGTCCAATAGACTAGATATTGTGTATAGATTCCTCGATGTGTAGTGATAGACTGAACATCCAAAACATCAATGATTTCTTGATGAGTATTTGCTGGTATAGAAAACAATTCTTCAAGCTTCAAGGACTCATTATTTTCATCTGTAGAATAAACATACAAATCACTAATGTTAAAAACTGGACCAATAGAGAATCCTTGCGGCAACTCCACTTGATGTGCATTTGGTCCAAGCTTCTTGATGATTCTGCATGGTCCGAACCTCCTTTGCTTAAGCTTGTTATAAGAACCATCAGGAAATCTTTCATTCCGAAGATAAATCATGATGAGATCAGCTTCTTCAAACTCTTTACTCCTTCGGTGTGCATCAGCCTTGGATTTGTAATGCTTAGAAACTTGTTTTAAGTGCGCATGAACTTGATCATGAATACCTTTGATATGGGCAGCAAACTCCTCTGTATCCATGCTAACTCAAACTTGATTATTTAATGGCAAAAGATCCAAAACTTGATGGGGTTTTCTGCCATAAATCACCTCAAATGGGGCTTTCTTAGTTAATAGATCAGAAGAACTATTATAAGCAAATTCAGCTTAGGGATCGACTCCCGAGACCCAGTGCTGAACGCGTACAGTTTATATAATAAAAAAATATGAAACCCTACTAGGCGAAATTAGGGTTCATACCTTCGAGATTTGTCTAGTTTGATCTCGATTATCTTTGTAGTTTGATCTTGATCGAACTTTGAGTAGGGCGGGAACGATCTTGCTCGACTGACCTAGAGATCTTCTACCGTAATCCTATTGCACCTTGATTACGTACTGAAGGTGGGCTCAAAGATGTGATCTCTTTGCCTTTACAGAACTTCTCTTAATTTTTCGAATATCAAGTTGTGTCTGACCTAGAAGGCATAGCGGTGTATATATAGGCAATGATAGGGACCCCTAGGAGAAGTATAGGCCGGACTTCCTATATAATTCGGGATTCCTAATCCAGCCTGAATTAATTCTGAATTATATAAATTATAATTCATACCACTATAGAATTATAATTGTATTCCCCTCCCATATCTCAAAATCCATGTTATTAAATGCTTATTTATCTCCCCACGTTAAGATTATATATAACCGTTGATTAAAATAAATTATTGACAATTTATTTAATCAACATCTATAAAATTTCTTCAAACTATCCACTTAACTTATTCGTTATGTCGGATACTAATATCCACCTATAGGGTTTGACATAATCGAAACTTATAAGCGTCTTCAAGAGGATATCATCAATCCGTATAAAGTGTCACACCCTCAATTTTCTATCTAATGTCAATACATTTAAATATAGCAAAAGCCACATAGTCTCACCCAATGCCCAAAATCTCATTAGTCATGTACCAAAATGTCCCGAGTTCTTACACTTTCGTAAAAGACGGTTTCAAAATATTTCATTGAGATTAGGACATTCAGTAAATTATAGTTATGATACATCTTTTTCAAAAAGAGATGTGTAAAAGATGTTAATAAGTCCACGGATGCGGCTCCTAGAATGTCATGCAAAAATCCAACAATCCATGCCAAATCCAAGCTAGTTGTCAGGAATTGTACCTGAAAAATAAATAAGGGTTGAGCTAATGAGTCCAGTAGAGAAATTCTATACAGACCTTACGTGAAGATGGAATGTCGTGGCATAGAAGGTAAACAACAATGCTTAACTTTAATATATTATGATAAGATGCGTTAAATTACAACCGATTCATTTTCGAATTGAAACCTACTCACCAGATGCTCGTTTCACATTATTGTTCTCGTCATCATGAAGTAACACATTCGAATCCACAATAACAATATCTCATGCCTAGCATTCCCGTAGAATCCTAGTCCTATTTCCTACCCATCCCGTTGGGGAGTCTAGCTCACAGCATTCCTACCATCTCCATCGAGAAGTCTAGCTCATACATTCCTAGCCTTCCCATCAGGGAGTCTAATTCACAATATTCCTAACCTTCCTATCGGGGAGTCTAGTTCACAATATTTAAAGCACAACATAACCCATGGAACACATCCACTCATTATATACATCAACCATGATTTAGAGTCGAATGAATAAGATGCACCATTTCTACTAAATAAGTCATACCACACTCTTCTAAGTGAATAACATGGGATCAATCAACCCAAGATGATACGCATTCAAACTAAGAACACCCAACACGTACCTATACATACTCAAACCCTTAACACAAAGGGAAAACATACAATACACGCATAACAAGTCATAAACATGTAAGAAAAGCAAGAAAAACCCTACTTCAAGAAGAGAATCCAAACTTTAAGCTCAAATGGCAAAGCCCTAACTTGAATGGTGGAATGAAACTCAACCAAGCCCTCTCCAAGTAAGAACCCACGTCCGAATGCTTGAAATCAAAGAAAAAATGAATGATTCTTGAAGAAATTTGAGGGATCTAAGGATTAGATCATGTATTTGGGTGAGAGGAAAGTGAAAATGAAATTTTCTAGAGAGAGAAGGGGAAGAAATTTGGGTTTAAGATGAGTGAGTTGTGTTTTAAAAGGCCTAGTTTATCCCTTTTTAAAAACCCACGCATACCCGCCTGACCGGTCACCAGAAGGGTACAACGAAGCGTGACCAGTCATGG
This sequence comes from Arbutus unedo, assembly GCA_014822125.1. Lineage (NCBI taxonomy): Eukaryota > Viridiplantae > Streptophyta > Magnoliopsida > Ericales > Ericaceae > Arbutus > Arbutus unedo. Next base: position 9,353 of record JABCMJ010017516.1, read on the forward strand.
CAGGCCTACTGACCAAAATTTCCCACCTGCTTGACCAGTCACGAAAACTGACCCGCGGGAGCCTAACTGGTCACAGGGGGGCTACTGGCCAAACAACCATTTTCGCATGACTGGTCACGGCAGTCACGCCGGCCATGCTCCATGCCGTGACCAGTCACCCAAGGACCTCCATTGGCTCTTTTCCTCTTCACCAAAACTCAACCCACACATCCTTCGCCTTATCCGATGCTTATCTATACCCATTTTATTCACCGTGGGATATTTTTAAATGTCAAAATAAGATGGGTCTTAACATCCTTCTCTCCTTAAAGAAATTTCGTCCACGAAATTTTAAAAGTACTATAATGTCAATGCTTCTCAACAATGTCAAACTGACATACTATACACACGACAAACCAATGAACCAGTCAATGCAACATGAGCCAATTATGTCTATTTCACATCACAAGCCCATAAACTTTAACAACTCAATTAAGTAAACATGTCCAAACAATGCCCGGTTGCATACTAACGGCTATGACTCAACAAGTCCCATAATTAAATGACACATATCCACAAGTTCATGCATCAACAATGCCGATTTTTCAAGTACAGTTCATGACTTAACAAGCCCTTTCGAATCAAATTCAAACTGGAAAAACAATGCCGACAAACATACTACAATGGTTAAGCAAGTCTCAAACAAACTCAGGTATTTCTCCCGCACTTCGGCTTCTCGCTCCCATGTCAATTCCTCTCGGCCCTAGTTACTCCACAACACTCGCACTAACGGAATAATCTTATCTCATAGCACTTGCTCACGAGTATCAAGAATATGTGTCAGTTCTTCTCCATATGAGGCATCGGCCTCTAAGTCAAGTTCGGACCACTGAAGTACATGGGACGGGTCCGGTTCATACTTTCTCAACATTGACATGTGGAAAACGTCATGCACACCCGATAGTTTTGGTGGTAGAGCCAAACGGTACGCCACTTTGCCAATCCTTTCAATAATGTCAAATGGCTCGATATACCATGGCAAAAGCTTTCCTTTCCACCCAAAACATGACAAACCCCTTCGTGGTGACACTTTCAAGAACACATGGTTGCCAACTTCAAATGACAAAGGGCGACGATGACGATTGGCATAGTTCTTCTGTCGACTTTACGCAGTAAGCAATCTTTGGCGAATTAACTTGACTTTCTCAGTAGTCTTACCTTGTGCGGCCATAAGATGTTGACGAATTGCTTTCAGTCTTTTGGCAGTCTCTCCAATCAAATCCGGGCCCACAATAGTGGCCTATCCCAATTCTGTCCAACATACGGATGATCTACATGGCCTACCGTATAAGGCCTCAAATGGTGTCATCGCAACGCTAGATTGATAACTGTTGTTATAGGCAAACTCCACAAGTGACAAATGATCCTCCCAACCATCCCGAAAATCCAAAACACAAGCCCGAAGCTTGTCTTCTAAAATCTGGATCGTTCGTTTCGATTGTCCATCCGTTTGTGGGTGATAAGCAGTACTAAACAAAAGATTTGTACCAAGCGCTGCTTGCAAGCTTTGCCAAAACTGTGCGGTAAACCTCAGATCTCGATCGGAGACAATGGACACAGGGATTCCATGGAGGCGGATAATCTCGCGAATATATATACGGCTAAGTTTTCCCACAAAATTGGTCACCTGAATAGGTAGAAAATGAGCGGTTTATGTCAAATGATCAATAATCACCCATATTGCATCATGCCTTCTCGGTGATCTTGACAAACCAATAACAAAATCCATGGTCACATTCTCCCACTTTCACTCAGCCACTGGTAGTGGTTGCAATTCCCCAATGGGTCGTTGATGTTCGGCTTTTACTTGCTGGCACGTAAGACACTGCAATACAAATTTCACCACATCTTGTTTCATTTCGGATCGCCAAAATTGTCGACGCAAATCATGATACATCTTCGTGCCTCCCGGATGAATGGCTAAAGGCGAATGGTGAAACTCCCTCAAGATATCTTCCCGGCATGAAACGGGCACAAATAACTTGCCTTGGTAACGTAGACTTCGATCGGCATGCATCATCCATCCTTCTCTAGCATTGCCATCAAAGAACTTCTTTCGTAGCTCCTTCGTTTTCTCATCATGTTGTTGAGCGTCAACCACTTGAGTTGATAAAGCCGATTGCACCGTCAAATTGCACAACGTTACTCCTTCCCATAAGACCCCATGTCTTGCATCATCTTCCACTCACGAATCACTAGGCTCGCAAGATGAGTCAGTTTCCTACTCAAGGCATCTGCCGCCACATTAGCTTTTTTCGGGTGATATTGTAATTTAAAGTCATAATCCTCTATGTGTTCCATCCATCGGCATTATCACAAATTCAACTCCTTTTGAGAAAATAAATACTTCAAGCCCAAATCTTCAAGGCAAATACAACACCTGCAAGCTCTAGATCATGAGTGGGATAGTTTCGCTCATGCGTTTTTAACTATCATGATCCATGGGCAGTGTACCTTGCCTGATTGCATCAAAACAGACCCAAGTCCCTCTCTCGAAACGTCACAATATACTGAGTAACCCACTCCTGGCTCCGAAACAATCAAGATTGGAGCATTGGTCAAACATTTCTTCAACTC